>VYXB01005448.1:431094-536315 GCA_013397135.1 Pachyramphus minor | reverse complement strand
GCTCGGGGCCGCGCCGCCGGGGTCGCAGGGCGCTCGCGCGCCGCGATCTGGTGGTGGCGGCCGCGGCTCCCGACGCGCTCCCGCTCCGCCCCCTGCGCAGCCCGACGGGAGGTGCGATGGCTTCGCGCAAGAGCTCCAGAGGCGCTGGCGGCAGCCCCAGCCCCGGCTCCAAGAGAGGTGAGAGGCACCGCTGCCGCCGGAGCGAGGCCGTAGCTCTGCGGGGAAGGGGCGGGGGCTCCGGCGGCGGCCGTAGCGGAGGAAGGGGCAGCCCCGGGCGAAGCGCTGGGGTGCTGCGCCTTTTCCCGCCTCCCCCGCCCTCCCCTCCCCTTCTCCGGCCCTGCGGCACCTGGGGAGGGGGACACGGGCCGATGGCCGAGGTCTGCCCCTCTCATTCCCGCCGCTCCCTATCCAGGGCGTTCACGTGGAGGGAAAACTCGCTGGGCCTGGGCGGCGGGGACGCCCCTCGGAGGCTCCCCAGAGGGTTGGGGTGAGCGCCGGACAGGCCTCTGCATCCGTGGGTATCCGTCCCTCAGACCTCTTCCTCCGGGAGGTGGAGGTAGAACCGTGATGCTCTAATCCGAAGTCGATGTTATTCTTGTGTCCAATATCTCCGCAGGTTGACCTAATTAGCAACGCAGGTCATTAGATCTAAGTTATTTTTCTGTTGTAGATGGAGCATCTGAGCTGGTGGTTTCTGTAAATATAGAGGCAAGGGGGAATAATCTCGGGAAAACGAGTAGAAGATTTTATGAGGCAGCGATCTCCACACACCCCACTCTGCCAGTAAAGAACCCCTTAACAAATCTGACTATTCATAAACTGCTGCGTGTGAACAATTTAAATAGGTAAAGTAGACTTTCTAAGCATGGCAGAACATGTGTGAAAGAGAAGGTGTATGTACTTCTCGAGTCACTATGCAACCATACACGCCGCTCTGGAGAGAGGAAGTGCTCTTATCAGACATTGATGTTTACGTGTTGTAGCTTCTTAGATTTTGAGCTTGTTGTGCACGGAGCTCCAGTGGTGAAATGCAGTGATGATTTGGAAATTATATCTTGTCCCTTTTTGAGTATACCAATAATAGGGAGAACAGTGTTAATTAAAGGAGGAACCATATAAGATTAATTTACCTATCACATGATGAATTAAGAAGGAAAGATTTCAAATATACTTAAGCTTCAAAGAGTTTAGAGATGATATTACAAGCGTCATAGAAGAGGTTTTGTTTTTATTTTATTTCTAATTCTTTTTTTCAATGGCTGACCTATGCTGTAGAGTCTGTATTAATTACACTTCTTGCTTGGACTTGAGGTGTTCTGATTATCACCCAGTATTAAGCATGCTGAATACAGATTTTCAACTATAATGAAAAAAGGCATCCCTGATATAATTCTGAATACTGAACATGGTACTGTTAATATTAAATATCGCTCCAAAGGTTTGTCAACATCTAAAAAATAAATTTATCAGTAAACTGAATCTCTGAATAAAAAAAGTATTCCATAGATTTTTTGTTTGCAGTCTGAGTAAAATATTATCTCTTTGTATTAAAACATACCTTTGATGGGATGAAGCAGTCTTGGTAACATTTTAGGCACTCTCCTAAAATGTAATCTCTTAAATTTGGACAAGTGTTTTGTTAGTTTCAGACACTCCTAGTTAGAATCCCTTGGACAACCATAGTGATTACAGCATGAAGCTGATGCTGTTGTTACTGTTGCAGCTGCAGAAAGAGGCAAGGGATGATTACTCCTGTGCGAATAAAGGAACAGTTGGAGGAGCAGAGTCTTCATAACAGACAAGGGATGTGAAAATGAGATGAGGAAATAATTTTGAGATGGCGAGACTGTGAAGTCTGAAAACCTCAAGTTTGAGGCAGTTCTTACTTGGTAGAAGTATTCACTTTCACAGCAGTTCTTTGGAGAGGATGTGGCTTCTTGCCAAGGCCTTGGTCACAGCTCTGAAACTACTGAGGCTAACAGCTTTTCTCAAAATCTGTGCACTCGAGACAATGCCTGCATCTCAATGTAATAATCTGCTTTTAGGTTTCTGCAGCACAAAATATTTACTCTAGTCTTACAAATAGACTAAGTCCGAAATAGTTCTAGCTGTAGTTTATATGGGTGTTTTCAGATATACTGAAATACCAGAAGTGGAATTATATATTTTTTAGAAATAGAACTCTACCTTTTACTTTCAGAAGTCATATACTAGAACCTGTCAAATCAGTCCTAATTAAAAAGTATCTTTGTATTTAAGCTTTGTGCTGCTACTCATGGATGCTTCTTTGAAAATGACAGAATTGTATGACTGTACCAGTGATTTTATTCATACTGAAGTGAAAACCAGGGAAAAATTTGACAGTTTGGGGATACTTAGAGAGGGAAACGTGTTTGCTACTATCTTTACTGGAAAGTTTGGCTTTTTGTCATTAGTCAATAGAATCCATTGTCAAGATGTGGCCTCTCTAAATGAAGAATATCAGTTTTAAACAGCTAAGTGAAGTAATAGATACTTTCTCTAATATTACCTGAAGCTTAGATGAGGGACAGTTTTGGTACAGGAACAAATGCGTGTCACCTGGTCGTGAATTACCTCCCTCAGATTTCATGAGATGTGAAATTTGGAAATATCACGGGCATTAGCAGATGCCTGTGGAGAAGCAGGAGTGAGGATCAGCAGCCTAGCTACTTTTGAAATACAGATGGCTGAAAAATATGCATTACTTTGTGAGCTATGCTTGCTTGTAGAAGTAAGAGTACTATTAAGACATTTATCATTATGTTGCTCTGTGTGTGTCTTTTATAGTACAGAAGTAAGGACTTAAACATAATTCTTACTGGTCATATGGCTGTGCAATAATTGTTGTCTGTTTTCTTTGTATTTCTAAAGCTAAGTGGGAGAAGAGTTCTCCATTAAGCTAGGGAATATGCAAACCCCACATTTCCAACACAAGGCATCATCTGTATCTACAGACAACTGTATTTTGTATTAAAATAAACATAATCCTACCTCTGCTAGTTCTGAGGCTGTGTTGACTTCAGTCTCTATGATGATAAAGAACTTTACTGTTGGTTTGATAAATTTTCTTTAATCTCCACAGTAATTGATTGAGTAAATGGTTGAGTAATAGATTGAGTAAATGATTGAGAATCTCCTGACATCCCCTACTATTCTCTGCAAGATCCCAAAAATGTTAGTTTTCACTTTTTGGTGTTTTAACCGTGTGGTTTCCATATATGTGCAAATGTATTGCCAAGCTTTTAACTCATTTTATTCATCTTTTGGACCCTCTAAGATCCTTTAATGTAATTCTCTGACTAATTTTTGGCTTTTCAGCTTTCTTCAGATTTCTTTGGATTTCTTTTGGTGTGCATTCAAGTTGATCTGATGTCCTTATCCAAATGCAATTTTATGCTAACATTATTACTTTTTTATTGAACAGTAGCACTTCTAGAAAGAAGTTGTGCCTGTTAATTTGCAAGAACTTTCACTTTTTAGCTCATCTTTGTGAAAAGACTACTTTGTAGTTTACTTTCCATGGTATTTCCTATTAGCTTTTTATTTACCATAAGAGCAGAGAAAGTTCATCATCTAAACAGGTCACTTTTTTTCTTGCTGAAGCTTTTATGTTGGGTTTTGGGAACACTGAAGTTCACATCAGTGCTTCCAATGCTTGAAGTGGGATTGCCTCTGCATTCTCTGGTCTCTCAGAGCTACCCAGCTCTGCTGTAGTATAACATTTAATTGTACTATGGATTCTGTTTAAATATGATGCTTCTATCCATCTATGTATCTAAAAATTCTCTCTCTAATTTTTAGGCTGAACTACTGTCCAGTGTGTTTGCTTATTCTCTCGACTTTACAGTTGTGTAGTGTATAATCTGATTTCTTGTGTTACAATCCATCCATTATTTCCTTTTCATGTTAATTGTAATCATTAAGAAGAAGGGTACTAAGGTGTTGGAGGTCTTAAGCGAGATGTAGATTTGGGATGCTCTGAGGGGGCTTAACAAATGTTTTGACTTGTCAAAGTGTTTGCTGACCAAAGGTGACTGAAGCCCAAGTGTTTGCTGAACTAAAATGAATTCTTATGAATTCAGTTAGTGTCCTGCTCATTGCTTTGATTTGTTTGTTTGTTTTGTTTTTTTTAATCCCAAGGTTAAAATGTTCTCTTGTAACATTTGTTGTCTTCAGGAGTATACGGTGGATTGTTATTAGTGTTAGTGTTGCTATAGGTCTAGTACAGACAAATGAGCAATACTTTGTGTCTCATTGATGGAAGCTGTGTATACTCTTTTAGAAAAGCTCCAATGATTTCTTCAGCAAGCTTATCCTATTTCCTAGTTTAGTTGCTTACAACTACTTGAAGATCTCGAATTTTTATCGTTAGTGCCAGATTCTATTTTTTAAACTATTTGAGATAGACTGGTAAAAACACATCTCTGTATTTGGAACAAAATGGATTTTACCAGGAAAGTTGATTGTGACTTGTGAGACTAATCCTAGATATCTGAATTTTAATGGCATGTATATTCCTGTTATCTTAAAGCTAACTATAGCTTTCAAAGTATGAGTTACTCATGTCAGGGACAAAGTACCTAAATAACAATTATGTGTGCATACTTCCTTTCTAAATCTTCAGGATACGATAAACCACACTAATACAAATAGCAAAACTGTGAAAATGTGGACAGCCGTCTCTTTTGGATTCATATGTCTACCTTGTGTCTTGTTCAGCATGGCCTTTCTGGAAAGCATTCTAATATATTGTAAAATAGTCTGCCAAATTAAAAATTGGTAGCAGCAGTAAGGATCCACACATCTGTAATTTATATGGTATGTTGCAGGAGAGCCACTGGTGAAATTACAGGATTTACCTCTTCTCTGCTCCTCTCTTTTTTCTTTTTTTTTTTTTTTCCCCCCTTTTTTTAGATGTCCTGTACAAAACTTGAGGCAGTATCTCTTCAAATAAATCAGGTCTCTTGTCTCTGATTAAATGAGTGTGATATAAATAACATTCTTAAAATGGTTGACACTGGTATTTCTCTGCATACATGAGCATATTTGCATTGGAATAGTGAATCCTTGATATAACTAGTGATTCATTTGTCTAGAACTTGAGTCAGGTGAGCTCTAGAAAGACAACTCTGTCGTCTCTTAGCTTTATCCGAATGAAACTTTCTCTACACTGTTAACTATTGGAAGATACAGTAGTTAATTGCCAAGGTCCCTATGCAATGAAAAACAATCAATTTGAACACAGTATATGCTTTTATGATTTATTTTTCCATCTTGCCTGATACTTGAATTTCTTTGCTTGTTCTCAAGGATGTAGTATTTTGGGTTTTAAGATTAATAGTTAAGTGTAGTAGGATTGACATAAATACCAAAAAAAGCATGATACTTTCCTCACTATCAGTACTTTTTCTCCTGAAGAATTCTGGAGCACTGGGAAATTCCTCTCCATACTTCCAGAAATGCTGCTACTTGATTAAGACCTCAAGAAAAGTTCTCATGTCCTTTTTGATCCAGTGTGGGCTGAAATCTTGGGCCTGCTCTGTGTTTCCTAATGTATATTACCTGTATGCAGGAAGTCATTGTGGGCTAAAAGATGTTATTCGTGGTGCTTCAAATATGGAAGAAACTTGCACTTCACATCTGCAAGGATGTTTGCTTTAACATACTTCTTAAGCATTTTGCTGAGTGTATAAATGGTCCATGAGGTAACCTTTTCAATAGCCTTTTGGGGATAAGGCTTGTTTAAAATGTTAAGTGGAGAACCTAAAGTATCTCTAGTATTGGGGAGAGTATGTTTTCAAAGATTTTGGCAATCCTTTGAGAGTGCACGTGAAGTTTCCCAATCAGAGGTCATAGCTAGTGTAGGTTCAGACCCCAAGGATATATATTATATCGGGGAATTAAGAATTACTTTTCTTTTGTATGTAATTCAATGCTATAGGTCCGCAGTCAGCTTCATCTGGTTTGACATTGCTCTGCAATGTCTTTCTCTTTTCAGTTCTCCTTCCCTGTACCTGAATTTTTGGCTGTGCAGGTGTGGGGTGAACCACACAGGGAACTGATAAGCAGAAAGCTGATTCTCTTTCATTTTTTTCCCCCCGGAGTGCCTCAGTGCACAGCTTCAGGGAAGGTCATCTGGGGAGAAGGGAAGAGATGGCAATGAGTGGGTGGGCATCATGGGAAGGTGAGGTTGAATCTGAAGTTTTACATTTGTTCATGTCATCATGGAGCCATGGTGTGAACACATAAAGGTGAATGGTTTGGTTGGTTGTGCTAATGTAATAGCTGGATATATAATTGCTTCAGTAAAGACAACAAAATTTACTATCAGTAAGAAAGCCTGTGTGTTAAGATTATTTCTAATTACAGGGTGCATAAAGAGGTGAGATTTCAATATTGCTGTCTCTTTAAACTGAAAACTCCTTAACTCATCACCTGTATGGAGAGAAAGCATTCATTTTCAGCTGGAATCACTTTGAAACATGTAGTAAGAGTTTCTATGCTAATTCTTGTGTTGAATTCTTCATTGTAGAGAACTTGAGCAATGAAGTTCCGGTTTGCCTCAAGTGGTTCTTTCCCGATGCAGATCACAATCTGGTAATCTGTGTGACAGCCTGCAGCAGTCTTTTTCCTAACTGCATCTACAAGCTAGCTCTTTGCATGGGAAAGTTTTGAGCTATGCTTTGAAGTGGAAATCATAATATTATGCATCTTTAAACATACTGGAAATTAAGTGTGCAGGTACAAATATACTGAGTTTGAACATCCTGTAGTATGTGTGGTTCAGCTTTGTTAGAACTTTAAACAAATTTTAGTCTCCTTCATATGGAGTTGCACTATGATTATGCATGTACTTAACCTGATGTAACAAATGCTACCAAGTTTGAAGACTTTATTTACGAAGCATTTAATACCTAGGGGGGATTTAACTATTCAGTAGTGGTTTTCTGGTTGTCCAATTTTATTTCCTGAGGTTGTTTGATAATCAACAATTTATTACTAATGCAACATATCTCACTTTCTCACTCCTCACACTGGTGTTTTTTAAATTTTTAAGATTTTCTTTAGTATTCTTAAAGTTCCTACAGCAGTGTGTAACTGTAGTGCTATTTCTTTCCATATTAGCTAGAGGACACATAGTAGCTAGAAGACACAGATGTATCTTCTGAAACCAGAAAGTTGTGAAAACCGCAATTCTTCTGCAACTGAGACCTCCTAACAGCATATTTTAATAACTACTTATACAATTGAGGTATGAGACACCTAAAAGCTCTTTTGTACTCTGTTAGAGTTGCAGTTGCATAGTACCTGTATGGACCAAGACCTAATTAAATTGGCTTAGTATGAGACTTGAAACTTTGATAAGTTTCAGGCATTTTAAACATTTTAAAATGTTCCTTTTTTTCCCATGAGCAGAAACCCATGAAAAGCAGAGTTGTAGGTACTTGCATGGCAACTAGAGTTTTTCTATTTGAACTCCCTCAAGCTATGAGAAAAATTGGAGGAACTGAAACGACATAATCTGTTTTCTTTATTTTGTGGCTTAATTAGGACTTGTTGCTAAAACAAATGATGTGACCCACATTACAGGATAGGAAAATGGAACAAGGAAAAAATACCCTTAAATTAATGCCAGAGTGCTATACAGACAGATGAGGATTTTCAACCTTATGTAATAGAATCTTTTTTAAAGGTCACCACCAGCAAAATTTGCATGTTCCAGGCCCAAGTATTTCTTGTATTTCCTCTCCACTTTTACCTTCCCTGAACTCTGCTCTGTCCTAAATACAACGAAATATTTAATTAACCTAGTAATTATGTAGGACTGTTGGCTACATTAAATCATTCAAATGCAACATAGGTAGATTGTATAATTTTAGATCTTATTTCCAAATGTTCTGTGGGAGAGAACTGGTTAATGAAAATAGCAGCTATTAAAAATCTTTAAGTCATTTGTACAGTTAAAATCTGTATTAATTTTGTCTACTTGTTGGTATTACAGCTGATACGAAAATGTTATTCCTATAGCAGGAGGCAAAATAAAATTTCTTTTTAAGCATGTAGTCTTACCTTTGAGCATGTTGGCTTGTTGTTTAAGTCAAGTAAGTTTAGAAGATGCAAATCTTACATTTAATTTTAGACTTTAGTTCTGTTTTGTGATTTGTAGATACACAAAAACAAAACTAGAGAAAAATGTCTTAAGTGTTTGGGAAAAATGTAAGAATGTAGGAAGTTAATTTTCCATACAGATCTATTTCGATTAGGTAAATATATAACAAAATATTTTTGTTGTCTTCACGGGAGTTCTGGTTTGTTTTTTTTCCCCTGAACTGCTAACTCTCTAAGCCTGTTATTGTACTGTTTAAGTTTGTATTTGTGCTCTTTAAGTTTGTGGAGAAAAGGTTAAAAAAAAGAGTAATCCAGAGTATTCAGATAGTAATAGATGCATTAAATACTGCTTTAAGCATATTCCTGTTGATAGTCAGTGTTAATTATAAAACTCTTTCAAGCTATAAGCAGTGTCATTAATCATTTAAACTGTGTGCACATCTGTGCATCTGTATGTTTTTTCATTGAAGAATCCTACTTGAAGAACTACCCAAAAATATTCATCTGAATATTCAAAAATTAAAAGAAAAAGCCAAAACATGGCTTGGACAAAATTTTGCTAAGTTTGAAAGTGATCATCTTTCTAGATGCAGCATGTTTAGAAAAGAAGCAGGTGCAGATTGAGAATGTTCTCTTATGAATATATATCTGTGTATTAGTTTTTTCCTCCTCTGACTTCAGCAGTTATGATTAGATAAATAAGAAGAAATTTCTAGAAGAAAGTTGTGAACAGCAGCAGCTCTTATGGGGACAAACAGCTGGTGTCTCCAAACCTCACTGAAAAGTGTGGAGCTGAACACTGCAAGTAGGGTCCACTGTTGTGCTGTATTTAGATCAAGTGCCTTTGAAAAGTCCTATGAAACTGTGCAAACTCCGAGGACGGAATTTCTCATTAAGTTTGTCTTTTCTTTGTGACTGTTTTTATCTTAGGAAACCTTAGACTTTAAAAAAAAAAACCACAAAAACCAACCAACAACCCTGAAACTAGTAATTATTGTGATGTTTCTTTTATGAGTAGATTTGTTGTGAATAAATTTTATTGTTGTTGTTGTGTATGTGTGTCTTAGAAGAATCGTGTAAATGGAGAGCAATCAGAATTTGTTTATAGCCAGAAAAATGTAACTACTGAAAAATAATAAATAATTTTAAAAACCACCCTGGGAATGATGCTTGACATCAGTCAGCCAGATGATAATTGTTCTTGTTTTGGATTTTTTTTTTTTCTGAAGAATAATTAATTCTAACTTAGTAACAAATCACCTTAGCTTGCAGTTGAAAAACTCCTCTAAATATTGTGGTGCTTTCTATGAGTCAGAAAGGTATATCTAGGCTTAAAAGTACTTTGAAGTAGCAGCTTATATTCAGAAATGGGCTTTTGGATCATCTCCAGTATTGACCATCTCTTTATAAACTGAATATAAAAAAGGAAAAAACCTATATGTGTCTATTTTTACTTGAAGCATATTTTCAGATAGTAGGATCACAGATCTGGTTTTGTTTAAACAGCTGTTATGGTTACAAGAAGGACTTTAAAGTGTGGTTTCTTACTTCTACGCAATATTTTGGTAACTGGAACTTTTACCTGGGACAGAGGAGGAAAAAATATTTAACTCCATTTTCTCGAGGAAGAATAAGTTTGGTTGATTTCCAGTGTTGCAGCTGCTGTTTATAGGATATACTTGAATAGAAGTAAGAGTGTATATTTTAGATTCTTGTTGTTGAAACTGTTCCAATTCAATGTGAAACAGAAGTTCAGCCTGCTGCAAGTGAATGTGAGGATAGGTCAAGTATATCTGGAGTCGCATTTTTTACTTAGAAGGGAGGCAGAAAACTGGGTTTTAGTCTCTGTTCTGCAGAGGTCCTCTCTTACAAATTACTGTCGTGGCCAGTTAAGATTTGTACACAAATAAATAGCTTCATCTTGAGGGACTAAAATGGCTTTGGTCTTATACCTTTGGGTATACTTAAAAATGTATTTTAGACCTCTGAAGTTTCAAACACTGTTCTCTAGAGGAGAGAACTGAATCTCTGATCTTTCACATCCTGATTAAGCGTGGAATTCGAGGAGATGGCTCAATGGAATCACTTAATCTCTTGAAGGGGGGGGCTTCCTTTCACTAGGGAAATTCAGCAGCGTGCTTATGATCCTACAGTTCTTTTACATATTTTGTGATACATCCTTTTTTTTTTTTTTCTCCATTTGTTTTTTTCCCCCCTCCAGATGGCCACCCTCAGCATCTCCACAATCGGCCTGCTTTGTTGTCTAATCCTAAGTTTATGACTTTGCTCTTGTTTTCAGTATTTATGTTCAATTGTATAGTAGGACATTTTACTGAGAGAAATCTTGTAGGGATCAAAAATTAAGGACCTTAGAGGTTTATGTGTGGATTGATTATATGTGGAATATGATAATTGTTCTCAAATACTGTAAAAATCTGTGAAGTGGGAGCAGGAGAACCAGAATTACATTTCACTTGGTTAATTTTTATTTCAAATTTATGTTGTGGTCTTTGTGTTTTCTTTGAACATAGTGCTCTTTCTGTTCCATCCATTTCCCCGTTCCTGATGAGTAAGTTTCTGATTAAGGTTATTGAAGTCCTTTAATAACATGCACAGGTATCTTTATAACTGTGTAGACTAGGATATATAAAGTTCGGACCAGAGATCTAGATTTTAATGCAAATAATAATAATAGTTAAAAAAGCCACTCTTTCTTCCCATAATTTCCATTGAAGTTGTAGTGCTGAAGAAAATTTCTTAGAAACTAAAAGGAAGAATCAATATTCTATTTATATAGAATTTATATGGAATTTATTAAAAGTAAATCTTTACCTTAAAGTCAATCTTATCTCTAAAGACCCTGCTGCCAGGATTGTTTGTAAAACAACAAAAATTTCTGAGTATGGATATTTGGGAAATTTTAAGGTTGGAATATTTCATGAATGATACCATAAGTACTTCAGTAAAAATTCCTATTCCATCTGTAAAGTAAACAGAGAGAAAACAGTCTCTCCTAACAAAATGAAATAGAATTTGTAAAAGCACAGATTTGTCCATTGAAAGTGTATTCTACCCTCGGCATAGAATAACACTGAATGAAAATTGAAGATGAAAATCTGTTTTTACCTCAGGATAGTGGAGCAGTTATTATGGTGTGGGAACTTCTTGGAATGGAACAGTTCAACACAAGTGCTTATCAAGTCTAGATTTTAAGATGCGTATCACAAAAAGGATGTGTGTCTGTATAGACATACACGATCTCACAGTAGTGCAGGGGGGAAAGCTTGTATTTTAATGGAAAAGGGGAAAATAATGTTTTTAATATATTTCTAATTTCTAGTAACGGTCTGCTTGTGTACACCCTTCTCTTCAAGAGATAATCCAAAAGTGCTTCCATATTACTTCTTAGTGCATCTTTGTGGGAAATAATTATACAAATTACAAAAGCTTACCTGGATGCTTTGGAGCCTGAGTGTT
Source organism: Pachyramphus minor (assembly GCA_013397135.1). Classification (NCBI taxonomy): domain Eukaryota; kingdom Metazoa; phylum Chordata; class Aves; order Passeriformes; family Tyrannidae; genus Pachyramphus; species Pachyramphus minor. Next base: position 524,708 of record VYXB01005448.1, on the reverse strand, counting down.
TGTGTTTGTAATTGACTCTTTTTCCTTTTGTAAAATTACCTAAAATATGTGGACTGCATAGTTGTAGCAAAACAAACTTGCAAATAGTTTTAAAATTTTGGAGTAGTTATACAAATGAGGTGAAGAATAATAATTTTGAGTGTTAGTGAAGCAATTTGAATTGCTTCAAATAGAGCCAGCAGTCACAGCATTGAACACAGCAGAACAAGACCTTGTAAGAAGTCTTCACTGCTGACTTAGCTATCTCAATCTCAAATTGTATTGTAAATAGATATAAATTAAATTTAACCTTTGTCTTTCATAAAACTAACAAAAATTATATTATTTGGTATTTTGAACTATAACATTCCAGGAGATACACATGTAACCTGTGTTTTGCGAGGTGTGCGTTCACGGGGTTGTTGATACGTTGTTCATGGGGTGTATAATCAGTTTTGTGGTTCCTTGGTCCATCTTTTTCTTGGGCCATTTTCCTTGTGATGACTTTGAAGAGTTTCCCCATTTTAGCTGTAGCCTGCCCTTTCAGGAAGATGTTTGTAATTTCTTGGGAAGCTGTTCTTGCAATCCGTTGATTTTTAAAGGGCACAAGATGAAAGCTGTGGGTACTTGATTAAACGTCAATATACATGTCTTAGTTCAGATTTGGAGTGTACACTTGGAATCAATTTCTTGACTGACTCCACTTGCCTTGCTTTTATGCAATATGCTGTTGTACCTGGATGGAATGTGCTCATTTAAGGTCTGAGTGAAATGAAGTAAAAACTTATGCATTTATGGGCATTCAGCCAGGTAAGCTCTAGTTCAGACCAATCCCTTCATGTATTATATGGACTTGAGGTGCTCAGCATCAGCTGAGTGCTTTATGAATCCACTTGTACTAAGATCTGGTGTCTGCAAATGCAGATGCAGCTGAAGTGAAGTTGCAACAAATTACCTAATCTGGTGTTTGTCAAAACACTGTATGGTTTATATGCAAAAGACTATGTATCATTGCATGTTAGATTTTCTTCCTTAATAAGCTGGTGATTTCTCCTTATGTTTGGTAACTTCTACTATTCATGTTTTCTTTCTGTTTTGCTCTGAATTGCTTGTGCATCAGGTAAATTACAGAAATGTACTAGTCTGGATGTCTTTCTTAAAGCATTTGGTCTGTTTAATGTGTTCAAGTGGCTTTAAAGGTAGTTAACAGATACATTAAGTTATAGAATCAACTGCCTATAGTTCCTTTTCATCCATTTGGAAAGTCTTAAACTGGTGCTTTTTCTCACTTTTTTTTTCTCCCTTGAGCTATTGGGAATTGCATTTGGCAATTAGTTGGTGGATGTTGAAACCACAGGAGGTGTATGTTGGTTTTCAAAGAAGCTATAACATTCTTCTGTTCACTCCATCTACCTTATGGCTGTGTTATTTAAAGAAGCATGGGGGAAGAAGGACAGAGTGCTAGTTTTTATTAGGATTGCTGTGAATGTGAAATGACTTCCACCCAAATCGAATAAGCAATAGAAATTTTGCCTGTTTTAGCTTTGCAGCAGGTAGTATATTGCATGCTAGGAAAACAACATTTCCTTTGGCAAAACTATCAGTAACCTTTTTGTGGGTCTGCTACAAGCACATACAATGTGCACCAGGGACCACTTTGGATCCAAAATTTTCTTGACAAGAATGTGTGCGGTTGGTTTCAAGTAATTCTTTTCAACAACTCAAAACTAAGTTATAGAAATTAGTTGTCTCTTTTTTTCTTAAAGTAGTTAGCAAGTTCCAAATGAGCAGTCTCTACTCAGGAATCCTGGTAGAGGAGTGCCAACATGGAGAAAGTTTCTTGGATGAGGGCCAACTTGACAAATGCAAGCAGGCAAGCTTTGTGTCCAGACTTGTGTTTCCAGCTTATGCACATGGATTTAATGTCGTTAGAGCTCAGGCACTGTGGCATGCTTGCAGCAAAAATACTACAGTACAGTGTGCTCAGTTTCATTTGCTCTTGTTTTTATGTTGGAGGATTAAGGGGAGGGGAAAGGATCAACTACCCAGGATGCTCTGTTTGGAGGAGTAAGTGAATTTGATTGTCGTCAGACCTAGATTGCCATATGAGTTCTGAAAAGCATTTGGCTCCTGAGGATAACTGCTCTAAAAATAGATTTGGAGGAGAGGTTTCTCTTGGGTCCAGTTTCGGGTTCCAGCTGAGCTGGCTTTAGGAAGCTTGTTTGCTCCTGTTGCAAGACTGGAGTGAGGATAAATCGTTTCTTATTCTACCTTTTTTTTTGGAGATACTGACACACTCACTCTGGCTGTGGAAATCGAGGACTAATGTTATGGCTGACGACACAGGTATAATCCTAACCTTTTTTGTGAGCAAATGGAAAATGTGTATTTGCATATACTGGTTATGTCTGGTTTTGTAATTGGCAAAGTAACCAGCTTACTGTCATTTGTTGGTGTTTGCTTGTCAGTTTGCTGTCCTAGTCTGGGTTACAGTCTGCATCTGTTCTCTTGGGTTATATGTTCTCTGGACTAGAGGTATTTTATGAGTTTAAGGCAGGTGGTTGATTGTAACATTGTTTGCTTGAGTAGAGCATATGCTAACATAAGAGACATTGTGTTGTCTTCAAATATCTGACTTCAGAGTTATTTTTGGAGTATGTAAAATTGTGAAGTGTTGAGAAGGTAAGCTAAAGAAAAGAGGTTTCATATATTTTTGTCTAGGAGTGAGTTGATGAGGGAGTGGGTGAGGTACAGGATTTTATAGATTTGCCATTGAGGAATGCCGTTGAGGAGCGCGCTTTAAGACTTTCTGATGTCTGCATAAAGACATCTGGTGGTGTAAGCACAGGCTTACCAGATATGGCAAGTGACCTACTTTTGGCATAGCTGGCAGCATGTGCAGGGAAAGGGCTTGAGTTGAGAATTAACTGTTTGGAATGAGCTCTGAGCCAGCTTCAGTGCATGCAGTGTTTTGTTCTGACCCTTTATGTAGTGTTGTTTGTGCAGACCATAGGTACATTCTATGTTATGTAACTTCCATTTATATAAAAGTGTTGCGTGATCATGCTGCCATGGTTGAGTTGTTTTTCAAGAGTTTTGAAAATAATTTTGCTATAAGGGAGGAAGCCACAGAATAAAAATGTACCTTTGTGAGTGTTGTTAATTATATTTTTATAGCAGAATTTGTTTTTGAGGAATTTGCATGAAATAGTCTTGTATACTGGAAAAAATATGAACAGCTATGCTCAGTTACTTAAATTGTCTTTTCTTTCATTTTCCTGTTCTTCTAAAAGTAAAGCTTCTTCCCTCAGAGGCAACTACCAGTAAACAGTAGAAAACAGTGAGATAAATGAGTGTGAAATGCAACGAGGTCCTCCTTCCTATTTGCTATAGAACAAAGTTGTAACATGGAATCCTTTAAAATGTTTTTAGCCTTGGGGAGTAATTTACTTTTCAATACATACGATGCATTCATTGACTGCCTCGGAAGACAGGTGTAGTGAAGCCCTGCTGTTACATACGGTAACAGCACGGTGCTTGTCTTTCCCTCTATTTCCAGGCTACCTGTGCATTTCCCACAAGAGAGGTGTTAAAATGAGCTGGACCTTGCACATATTTGATTAGGGGACTCTGCAGTAGCAAGTGATACATGCCTGAGTTGTCTCAGTTTGAGCTTGAATATTATTGGACATTGGTGTTTAGTGTAGAAAAGAAACTGAATAGTTGGTATTTGATCTTTGAAGGGAGTAGTCTCAATAAAAAATTTTTTTTCTTCAATAAAATGCTGAGCTGAGTAAGAGTTGACGTGGGTCAGTGGAGATTTTATTGGTCTGAACTCAGTATATAGCAGAATGAATATAATAAAAGGGCAGTTTGTTACAGCTGCAAACCTGATGGCAAGCAGGATCTGAAAGTACTTATATATAGTATCTGTTAAAGAAATAAGTCAGTTGCCAGTCTCTCATTACTTATCTTTCAGAGCTACTCCATTTTGTTGTAAAAAACAATTACATTGATGTTTAACTGTTGAGAGTATTTGTCCTTTTCTATGATCAGTGCAGATAAATGCATCAAACATTACTTGCAATTAGTATGATAAAGTTAACTCCTTACCTTATTAAATTATCACAATATTCATGACTAAGTTCTTTGAGTAATTCAAAACATGTAAGAACTAATTTTGCTTGAATAACTGGAACTGCATGTGGCTGAACTGGCAAAAGTTGGTTCTTAGAACAGAATGAAGTGGAATAGACTGATGGACATGAAACTGCAGCCAAGTGCCAGCTTTATAGCAGTAATATCAGGAGGCAGAAAAGCAGACCTTGAGATTTGGAGAAAGGCCACAGACATCTTTTTGGTTACATATTTATTTACTGTATGTATCCCTCTTTTGCCAAGCAATTTATATCTTTGCTAGTGGCAAAGCCCATTTGAAACCTGCTACCCACATCTACGTCGAGGTCTCTTTTTTCTAGTGGTTTGTTTATAACTTTTGTATTTTTTTATATACATTTACTTTCTTTGTGTACAGTTATTAATGAAATTGTGGTCTTTGTGTCATCCTTCTACTTGTATGTTCCATGGGACTGGAAGTCTAAACTTATTTAGCATGGAGTGAATCTCTGTTTGATTCTAAGCTATAGGGAAGATGTTTTTAGTTGGTTAAGTGTCTGTCTGAACTTGGAGTCTTACCCTTAATATGGTGCATATTTTACAGCTTTCTCAGGCTATTTGAATTGTCAGGTTGGTTCTTTGAGCTATTTCAAGTACTGTTGAAACTTGATTCAGGAGAAATGCTTCTCTTGCTAAGCTTTTCTGCTGACCATAGTGTCCTCTGGTGGCAGCCTGGAACCTGTGGACACAAATGCAAAGCATCTCAAAAATGTTAAGCTCTGTGTAAATATACAAGGAAGGGGGGAGGGAGAGCAAGGCAGGATTTCTGGCTAAGTTGTAAGACAAATTAGATGGGGGCATTTGGTGTTCTGTGGTTTATGAGTCTTTTGCTTAGATAATCATCAAGCTTCCCGCGGTAATTCCCAGTGATATGAAAAGCAAGTAATAGTGGTGAAGTTTAAAAATAAAAACTGAACAAAACCGAAAAACCCCCACCACAACAACAAAAAAACACCAAAAAACTGTTGCTCAAATGTCTTGTGTTCTGTATAGTCATAAGAAACAAGTTTTATAATTATATCCTCAATAATAATTTTTTAACTCTTACATGAATCCTTTTTTCTTACTTGTTTGTCTTATTTTAACAGAGACTAAACATGGAGGAAGCAAGAATGGAAAGAAAGAAGGCCTCTCTGGAAGCTCATTTTTCACCTGGTTTATGGTAATTGCTTTGCTGGGAGTTTGGACATCAGTAGCAGTTGTCTGGTTTGAACTTGTAGATTATGAAGAAGTTCTAGGTAAGAATTTTAAATCTTAAGATTCTTCTAATAATATTATTATATTAATTAAATGAAGGTCATTTTAAATGTTTAGATAGATAATTTGACTACTGCAGTGTTTGCAAATGATCTACATGATATGAATAAGCAAGGTATTTCAAAAACTGTTTTAATGCTGAACACTGTTATGATGTTAAAACAGGGTTCTCATAATACTGAAAAAGCATCATCCTTCAGCATCTCTTTGTAACATGTATACTGTGGTTCATTTGGGAGGTGAGCTAATTATGCATTATTTGAATATGAGCTCTCAGAAACTTGCAGCAGTGGTTGAAAGTGAGTGACTAATGTTATTCCTCCTCTGATGGACTGTGATGCCTGTAGGGTCAGGATAACACATCAGTCATCCTCTCATGAGTGAGCTGTTCAATGACCTCAGTTTTAAGCTTGCAGTGGTGATAATGGTATCTCAGTATGAAAAGAGATACTGTTAATATAATATTTAAGGGTGCAAATTAATGTCTCCAATTTCAAGATGGATGTCCACAGGTACGGCTGTTGTACGTGATGTTGTAGGATTTAATATGCACTTTTGCAACTGGTGATCTTACAAAATTAAGAAATCTGTTGGAACATGCTTTTTTTGATCTGGACCAATTTTTTAAGAGAAGCTTCTGGTTTGCAACTTAATTGGGTCTAGTGATGCAAATAATGGTTTTCGTATTTTTACCACACATGCAGCCAAAGCAAAGGATTTCCGTTATAACTTGTCAGAGGTCCTACAAGGTAGGATATTGGAGAAATAAACTTGCTTTACAGTCCCTTGGCTGAAAGTTTTGATTTATTTTGTTATGTTTTTAATTTTTTTGAGAATTACTATACTTCTGTTGTGACATGAAACTCATTTCTCATCTGTCTCTTTCTTCATAGTTTTGAAGATGATATTATTCTTATTTCTAGAGAATTACATTTTTGCACCAGTCTACTGCATTTAACCTTAAACTGATAAAGATACTTTCTAGTGGATTGCTTCCATACAATGCTGATGGATGTATTTTTGGCTATTCTAGACCCAAGTCTGAATTTTTTCTTCCACAAAACTGTTTCCTAATTTTCTAAGTACTATATTAAGAACTATATTTGATTTATTTTATTAGCAATAAAGTTCTGCCTCCATTTAGAGAATGACAAGTGTAATATATTGTCAGACAGCAAGGACACAGAGTTCTTCTGCAAACTGTGCAGAGTTTTAATCCTGTTAAAAGTTATGTCTGAATTTTATCAAACATCTCTACTGACTTGATGATCCCAGGACACTTCAAACCTGGATACCACAGTCCTATGTTGAAAATTCTCTTTTAGTAGAAACTGAGTTCTCCTTTTGCATATACCTGGGGCTGGTGGAGCTGTAGTTTCAAAAATAAAAGTGAAAAATCTGATTTATTATTCATGTATGAAAGAACAGACAACTTTTTTTGTCTGCATGGAGAGTTAGACAATTGTTGATAAAATTTATTATTGTTTTCCTTTGTCTGGAAGGTGGACTGCTTACTTTCTATTAACTTGGCACTAAAAATTTTGTACTTATATATATGTGTCTCTTTTCTGAGAAATTAGAATTTCAGGAAGCATGTAATCAGAAAACAAATGGTGATTTATTTTATTGATTTCTGTTTTATTATTTATTTTCCCTCAAACATTTTGAACATTCCCTGTGAGCTTAAGTTTTATTCTAAGCAAAGCATGTTCATGTCGAGTACGTAATTACAGAACGTGCAGAAAAAACCCAAACTTGTGTTCAGTCTCAAATCTAGGAGATACAGAAAGGAACTTGAAATATTTGTAGTATTTTCCACGAAATTTAAAATGTGGTTACAAGTACACATAAATTGTTAAAAAACATATGGTAACAATCTAGCGTTGATAGTCACTGCACATTGAAAACACTGTGCTGGAAACAAATGGCTGAATTGTCTTTTCCTCCTCTCTTTGCACTCCTAGGCAAGCTTGGGATTTATGATGCTGATGGAGATGGAGATTTTGATGTGGAAGATGCTAAAGTATTGCTAGGCAAGTACAAATACGGCTGGAATAATCTATGTAATTCATTTGGCATGTTCAAGTTTGGGGCCTTTTTTATATCAAAACAGTATTTCTAGTTTTTGTTTTTCTAATTGGAGAACTTAGATTGATTTAATTGTGATGGGTTTTTTCTTAATGGAAGTTGTAGGATTGTATGTGCAATTTATAGCAATTTTTGTTCATTTTCTCTTTATATGGCAATGTAAGTGGAAAGCATTTGATTACTTACAGGGTGATTTTGAAATTAGGTGTTTGCTGCTGTATCGACTGTTGAAAGATGATGGTGGTTATTAATACATTTATCAGATGTAGGACCTAGGATATTTCAAGAGTTAAAACATTGTTTATGTTAACATTTTAGGCCAGGCCCACTTTACAATGACTTTGAACATGCCTTTGTACTCTTAGGTGACTATTTGTGTATTTTTGTACTGTCTTTCCTCTATTCTGAATTCTCCACAAGTCTGTTCATTTTCTTTGCCCTTCAGAAATAGTACATGACATGAAGTTTTCTTCTTTGGCATTGCAAGACTGAGTTTAGGCTTCTGTTCCTTTTAATTTCTGCTCACTGTGTATCTTCAAAGGGAAATTCCAGTCACTAGACATACTTCATGATATTGCTCTTCTACCTACATCTTTTAAAGCACTGCCATCTTCCACTTCACATTCAAGCATTGGATAGATAGTCCTTGCACACCTGATGTTAGGAAGTGTAGTTTTCATTCATTCAAATCTTTTCATTCATCAAAATGTTCATGTTCAAATGTACAACTATTCTGAGCACACAAACCTGACAAATTAAACAAATGAACAAAACAGCAAAAAACCCATCAGAGTAAATAATAGCTTGAGCAGAGGGCAAAGTGGAATGTATCAAACAAATAGTAGTTATCAATAGTATATTAGGATGTTATGGTTTGGTATTTGAAATTCTTACTCCATAAAAATCAGTTTATCATCATATTATTTTTTCCTACTTATATCTGGAGGAATAAGCAAGTCTTTGGAGGGTATGTGTTCATTTGTTTAATTCTGTCATGGTTTAAAGAATACCCATGTAATCAAAATTGCTGAACCAGTTTGCAGTAGTATGAATGTGAGAGGCACTCCAAAGAATCTCCAGTGCCATGAATGGCTTCAGAGCCACAGATTATGTTAATTATTAGGGGTGAATAAGGCAACTCTTCGTATAGTTATCATCCTAATCTTTCTCTATCTATTATGTAGTGTACAGAAGGAGGATATCTATTTCGTGTGGGTCCTTTTGGTTGGATTCAGATTGCCAGGGTGGTAGCCAGGAATATTCTGGTGCTTTGTTACATCTCTGTTTTATGCAGCTTGATATAGCCAGGAATTCTGCCAGTGCATGGAAGTGTTTCTATTATAAGCTTGTCTTATCACACATTTAAACCTCATGCTTCAAACATGACATTAAAAGGTCAGAGATGAAAATTGATTTTTATTATTTTTGAATACCTGCCTAGAAATATTATTTAATCTCACTTAAATTTGATAATTTCTGCAGTACAAAAGAAGTGATAAATTTTAAAGTTTCATGACACTGATAAAAATTATGAATGTAAAATACATTTTTTCTAATATGAACTAAAAAATGAACACCACTGTGCAGACTAAAGTTATTTCATTGATGCAGAAACCAGAAAACTGGATTCCTTCTTAAGGAATTTTCTTTCCAGAGTTAAGTCTTTGTAGTAAAGAAAACCGTATAGTAAGCCTATACAGTAAACCACATAGTAAGCTGTATTCTATATTAGGGTAACTTTCTAAGTATTGAATGCGTAGCTCCTTCTGTTTGTGAGGATTTTATTAGTACATATGCTGTGTTTGAAGGCTTATTACTTTCTGGGATTTTTCTCTGGGTCAGACTGCCCTTATAGCAAGTGGTTCCTCTGCTAAAAAATGAGTTACTGCAGTTTGATGTTTAATGATAGGAATTCAGATGCTCTTTTCTTTTCTGTTCTTTAGCCATTATGGCACTAGTGGTGTATCTTGAAATTGTGGCATGCACAGTGGTTTAATGTTGTCTGCTTCCATAACTGTTTAGTTTTCACTACAGATTTCAAGATTTAATTTCATGTTAATGGCAAATACCTTTTAAGTTAATTTTGAGAAATGCTTCTCTTAGCATGACTTTTTATTTCAAAGGGTGGTTTAGTAGCTGACAACTTAATAGTTTTCTGGACTATTTGGGCATACCTAAATAGAAGAATTAAAATTCGTTATTTTATTTCTTGTTTGTATAAGGTATGATAGGGTCTTTTCTTTGTATTTGTTGGAATCAAAGGAGGTTTGATGATTAAGCTCTCTTCAGGTATTTGTGTAATTTTAAAAAGGATGTGCAAGAAGTGTGTTCTTCCCCATTTCTCCTACTCCCCCAGGTAAGAGAAGTGAAAAAAAACTCCAAAAAACAAGCCACCTAAAACCCTACCAATCAACCAACCCCAGGTATTTGTGGAGTTAGTATTGTAGCATTTATAAAAAAATATCCATGGTGAAAATTCAAACATGCTGAAGCTAGGCTGACATTATCTTGCAGATTCTTTCTTTTTCATAGGTATTTGTGAGGTTCCTTTTATTGAATTGTTTTGGTAATGGGAAGAGAGGCTTCATACTCTGCTTCTTTGAAGGCTGCTGTTTTCAGTACTTCACGTCCCAGTTTTTTTTCTGTTTCGCTCTAGTTGTTCTTTGAAGGGTGGTAGTCTTCAGAGGAGTGTTATACTTAGGTACTTGCTTTAACTCCGTACAGAGAAACAGTGTCTTTAGTAGTATTACCAAAAAATGTGTGGGGAGTACCAAAGTCTGTTGTATTAGTATTTTTGGAGCCAAGACTTTTTTTTTGTTTATACTTCACTCCCTTTAAACAAGCAATAATACCCTGAAAAATTCTGCTTAAATGGGTGCAGTGGTTAGCACAGTTTTGGAACTGCAGCTACAGAAAGCCATCACTATATTGTTCCTGCTCATTCAGTTCAGAGTAGGCCAGCTATGCAGAAAGTGGGAAAACCCCACCCTAGAATATTAGCAAACAAAGGGTAGTAAGCAGTAGAATCCAGGTAAACTAACTTCTTTTCCCCTGGTTCATCTCTAGTAGAAAAATACATTTGCAGGCAGTTGCACCAAGAGTGCACATTCAAAAAATCTCTGATGAGGTGATAAGAGTTAAAAAGAATGCACTTTTGTGCAGTTCAGCTGTTTAGGATAAGTTTCATTCTCTTCTTCATTTTTCTACTGTAGCACCTTCAAGTATTAAAGACTTGCTTGTGCTCATTCTCATAAAAGATGTTTTGCAGAAGAAGGAAGGCTTCATCTCATTAAATGTAGGCAAGCCTTTGGCCCCATTGCTTGTGGTAACACCAGTGAAGAGACAAAGATTTTGACACCCTCGATCACTTTGGTTGAAATTGTCATGTGAAAACTTCTCTTCGAATGAAGTAGTTATTCCCTGTGAGTCACTGCTTTAGCATAGTGTGGCTACTTATTTGGGCAGTTCTGGTTTTGTCACCATTTTCAGACACTTCTTAGTATGCTTATATGAGCTGATTAGCATATGAGTTTTTACTTTGAAAAGCAGTTCTTGGTTATGGGGGTGAGTGAAGACAAAAAATAGTTTGAGTATTAATTACAAAGGCTGTTAAGACACATTCTCCCAGTTTCTGTGGTTCCCTTTGGTGTCCTGGTCTTTTCAAAGAAAATATGGTGCTGTACTCCATTTTGTAAAGGTAATTGCCCAAGAGTCTTATTCTTGACTTAGTGCAAGAACAGGGGCATCTATATGATTCTGCATGTGCTTAAAGAAATTATATCTTTAGCCTGAGCTCTTTTGGGAGTAATGTGGGGATTTTTGTGTTTTTTGTTTTTACACCAGATTCTGACAGAATAGACTGACACAAATATTGATAATTCTGTGTTTGTAACTTAGATTTTAATATTTTTTAAATTTTTTTTTTGGTTCAGTTTTCCATTTTTAAATTGAGATTTCATTCTTCAGTAAATATCCTTACTTTGGTTTATGTCTTTACATCTTACTTGATCCAAATTTTGAAAACAAGTTAGAATGATCACTGAATACTGTGCATAAAGTTGTTTATAAAATTTAATTTTTATAGAACTAAGCCATGGAAGAAGTTGGAGAGGGATATTTATAATACCTTGATTGCCTCCTGGATTCAGTCATTTTTAAACCTTTGGGCTATCCAGTGAAAAGTTAAAGAGAATGGCTGGTCACTCAAGTAGAGGTTCTGAGCATCCGGTTACAAGGATGTGGAATATCATGGACTTGGAAGTTTCCTCAGAATTATCATTGATACTTTCACTATGTGCTGTAAGAAAAACGTTTTAAAAAGTGTTAAATGTCTCTGGCGTGAACTTCTCTATCTCGAATGTTTCATTAACCTGCATCTACAATTGCTTTGTTGTTGTCTGCATGTGCAACATGGTCACTTAACTTTGTTTCAACAATCTGTCTTCACCCTTAGCTCACTTTTCTGCTTGTCCTTTTAGCACAAAAGAAGGTTTGTTCTGGTTAGAAGTGTGGGAAATTCCTCCCTCTTCAGCTTTAAAGCATACCAGTAATTGACTGTTTGTCATTGCCTGGTCATTCTGTTGTCCTTTTCTCAGAATGGAAAATTTGAAATGTTATTTTATAATAACTGTAAACCAGTGGATTTTAATAATAATAAAAAAAGGCAACCAAGAAAAAACAGCAAGGAAAAAAAAGCCAAAAACCAACCAACCAAAAAAACCCTAAAACAAAACAAACCAAACAAACAAAAAACCACAAACAAAAACCAAACCAAAACAAAAAACAAACAAACAAAAAACACAACACCCCAACAACCAAAATAAGGGAGCAGAAAAAACCATTAGTCGTGGCTTATTTGTATTTTTCAAATGCCGGTTAGGTCAATGGGTCTTGTAACCTAAAATAACAACTTCTAGTATTAAGGAGTTTAGCAGTCGCGAGCTCTTTCTTTGCTGTTCTGGCCATCTCTACTTAAACTCTTTACCCTGCTTTAGATTTTCTGTATAACAAAACATGTGCCCTTTCCACTGGCTACCTTTTCATTTTTATCTGGTGTTCTGTACATCCTCAGGTTTGGAAATAATTCCCGAGGACCAAGTATATCATGTAGAATATGTGTCACAGAAAAAAATAATAGCAATATATGTTAAAAAACCCAATCAAGCAAACAAACTGCAAAACAGCCCCCTACCCCCTCTACACCCCAGCAATGAGAATCCTCACTTCTAAGCAAAATCAAAATTCTGCATGGTAGCTTTTTATCCTTAACAATACGTTTGTGAAAAGTTTGATTATATACTCTTTGCTTTAAAATGTTATTCTCAGCTATGAGTTTCAAGCTCTCAAATTTGAACACGATGGTTTAAAAAATAAAAAAAGGCAATTGGGTGATTTTTAAAGTAGTGGAAGATTACTGTTACAAAAAATTGGCTAAAGGTAAATTCTGTGGCAAGAAAACTGAGTACAAATGGGTTTGGTTTTAGGTCTAGGAAGAAGCAAACCAAAGCTTCCACCTTTTTGTTTAAATAAGATTCTGGCATAATGTTTTGCATGTTTATTGCCCAAATTGTAGTGTATACTTGGAAAGATTCAACTTTCTTAACATCTTTCTGTTTCCTAATTAGCATTCCTGTAAAGACTGCTGTCTGTGACATCAGATCTGTCTTTCACAGATCCTCCTTTTGCAGTTTCCTCTTTCCACCTAACTGCTGTCTCTTTTTTCCCCTCCCCTCTCTCTCTCTCTTTCCTCTATTCTTGTGTAGGCCTGACCAAAGATGGCAATAATGAAAATATTGATTCCCTTGAGGAAGTCCTTAATATTTTAGCAGAGGAAAGCTCTGATTGGTTTTATGGCTTTCTCTCATTTCTCTATGATGTATTGACTCCTTTTGAAATACTAGAAGAAGAAGAAAGCGAAGCTGCAGATGATGTTGATGGTACGTCACAGAATGAAGGGGTTCAGGGAAAAAAGACTTGTGTTATTTTGGATTTACAGAACCAGTGACTGAGAGACTAATTTGATTGGCTTTGTCCATGAAATCATCAGTCTTAATATAACAAGAATTTATGACATTGAGGGGAACTTCCCAAATGGATGCTATAATGATTGAACTAAAGTCATCCATGCTATGCAGTTTCAGTAGTTGAAAGCCTTTCAATGATTTTTCCATTTTTGTGACAGGATGACAAATATTACGTGGTTGTATAAATATTTAGAATAAAACATGTATTTGTGGCTGTGTAGTTGGTTTCTGTATGTGCTTCGATTTGTGCATTTGATGCACAAAACTTACAAAGCTTAAGTGTAATAACCTCTACTGTTAACACTATAACATTTGTCTTTCTAGCAAACATTAACTGAAGCATTTTGTAACAGCTTTGATTGTAAAGTATTCTAGCATGACTGCATTCTGTAAATACATATTTATGTTAATCCTTTAATATAGACATGACAATGATAATTCTCTTGTGAAATACAATTTTAATAAATAACTTATTTTGTGATTCACTGATTTCTCAGATAGGTTCTTTTTACTTGTTCAAAGAAAAGCGCTTAATTTAAAAGTGCTTGAAAATTCTACAGAAGCATTTATTTCTAAGTTAGCTAACATCTGTTGTATTCAGAAGATACTCTGTCATGGTTTATTCCCATTATTTGTCTTTTCAAACTAAGTCTTCAATCATTTCTTTAATATAATAGTCAATCTCAAGGGCTGTTCTCAATCTGTTTCAGTTTTTAAGGTGGGCCTTTTATGGAGGTGGGAAGCTGTGATTATGTATTTCTAATGTAATACGGAATATATTAAAGTGTAATTGGAAATTAGAACTTAATGTCTTCTATTCCTTGCTAAATTGAAGTATTTAATGCAGTTTTACAATTTTGAATCTTTTTCTTGCGAAACTGTTTTATGACAGTTGTTCCAAAAATATTTTCCATGCATGTGAATTGTCTGCTGCCAAAGTTACTGGTGTAGAAAGGGCAGTTTATAGTTGTGTTCTGCAGTTTGTATCGGGTATCAAAAGCTGAAATTGAGCTGTACATTAATAATGTACTCAAATGGATTACTACTAAAATGATGTGGAATTGTTTATTATTATGCCTGCTTTGCTTAAGTTTTTATTGATTTCCTATATGAAGTTGATACTCAAGTTTTAACACTAGTGGTTGCAGGCTGAAATTTTAATCTATTCTTAAAGTAAATGAATTTTCACCTACTTTGGCATGTCAGTTTTAAAACAATTTAACATGCCTGTTTCAAAAAAACTTCCATTAAATCATTGAACTCAGGGTTCTATTCAATCTTTTAAAAGTAATAAAAAAAGTTCTAGTGTTAAGTCAGCAAAGTGTTGTGTTTTGTTAATACTGGTGCTCAAGGTTTATGAATTAAATAGAGTCACAAGAGCATTAGTCACATTTTTTTCCAAACATTTGAGGACTAGGATGTAAAGATGTTAACAAGTAAATTTCATGGTTTTTAGAATGAGATATATGAAGTGTAAGGCAAATAAAATTAAAATACCCCCAACGTTATAAAAATGAATGCTAGTAGTTCTGTGGAAGTTTCTTAGCAAGTGGAAGAAACTTGCAAAGTATCTGAGAGGTAGGAAATAAGTAAGCTTGGGTTGGTTTGTTTTGGTTTTTTTGATCTTTGAATTTTAGAAGCAGGTTTGAATTAGAAATAGTAGTTTCATCACTGATACTTTTCAATGTGAATTAAAAACATTGTCATAGAACATTGAATTCTATTGTAGATGTTTCAGTAATGGAACTAGATAGCCAAAAAGAGGAGGGAAACATCTACTGTAAGAACTCTATATAATGAACTTTATACCAAATAGTTAAAATACATGTTGATAAACTGGTAAAGCTTCAAGTGAAGTAGAGAGGAATTGCTTGAACCATGAGAAAGCTGCAGGCACTGAGATAGGTGATCAGTAAATGAATTTAACTTGGGATACAGAGATGAAATGCAGGCCAGGAAAGTTCCTGATTTCATGTCATGCAAGTTCCTTTTTGATTTTATTGAGTGTGTAGAAGTCTACTCAAAAACAATTATAATAATAGAATAGAGAATTTGTAGGAGGAGGAGAAGAAGGGATGGGGGTGGGTGAAAAACCTAGGGTGAAAAATAGGGTATATAATAGCAGTAAATAACTTTTTAGAGTGTTTTTGAAATATAGGGGTTTTTTCCAGAAGCATTCATTCTTACCTGGCGCTGTTCTTCTTGAGTTAACAATTGAACCCTCAGCAGTAGAGAATGGAGCTGTCAAATCTCTCTGCAAGTTTGGGATAGAAGAGTTTGATTTTCATGTATTAACTGTTGTTATTGCAAGCAGAGCATGGTTAGTAATGGTAATAAGGTTAGGATGAGCCTTCAGTTGTATCAGCATGGCAGTTTTTTTGTTGGTGTTTGGTTGGGTTTTTTTAAAATCTTTTTTTAAAGAAGTATTTTAACACTAAAAAGGTTAATCTGAGTATGATGTGCAAATACGCAGGGAAAATGGAACTGTATCTCAACTCTTGTTGTGAGTCCGTGCAAATTATTTGAAATCAGTTGAGGAAGTTGAAACCTAAATTTTTAGTTTGATTTGTTGTGCTGTTTTCTTGTGTTGGTAAATGTTTGCTATTGTAACTGCCAGTCTTCAAACAAAATACTGCATTAACCTTTGTGGCATAAGCTTTTGCTTGCTTTCTTGTGATACTAATATAAAGGAATTTATAGGGGAAGGAAAACATACCCATAGTTCTAAAATGGCTGAGAATTTGTGGAAGTTTTGAACCCCAGATTTCTGTGACCACCTTCAACAGTACTTAATTTGAAAGTAAAAGAGTGCTTTATATGACATCACAATGCTCATAATGTATGGAATAATTTATTGAAGAGAGTAACTTAATTACTATCGAATTGCTGTAGAATAACTTAGAATTGAAGAGAGTGAACAGTAAATTGTTTGCATATCTGCTGAAATTCTTATTGCAACAATTTTTTTGCCAGTACTTCCCCCCCTCCAACTTTCAAAAATTTGCATTATTAATCTGAATTGACTGGCTACAAAAGAAATCAAGTTTTTATAACAGTTATTGGTATAGGTTACAGTTGGATGGAGGTAGAGAAGACCATTTCATGGTCAGATGGGAGAGGTAAAGCCCCACCTGTATTGTAAATGTGGTTTAATTAATATTTGAGAGCTGGGGAAAGCTGGTGTGTACAAATCAGTCATTTTGGACAGAAGCTTACTATGTTGCCTGTTTGGTTTTCACAAGATAAGCAGCTATCATAATGATGGCACAGCAACATAAAATACATTAAATACTCTCTTTCTAATGGTCAGTTAGGATGGATTTCCCAAGATGAGGCTAAGAAAGGCAAAACTTGCTCATTGGTTTCTTATATCTGCTCACATAGGATGCAATGCAAGCATCTGTGACTTCAGAAAAGAAAAATGCTTTCTGCCACGAGAGTCTTATCTGGATTTTTCTTCTAAAATTAAGCAGTTAAATAAGCAAAAGGTATTAAAGCAATGTACTGAGAATGGAATGAATTTGGTGTTTTGTTGTTGGTTTTTTTTGTGCTAGTTGTATGAATTAAAAAAGCTCTCTGGCATTTGTGAGAGGTACAGGCTTTGGTAAGCCTAGCACTCTGCAATCAGGGAATGAGTTCAGTTTAAGGTAAGTGAGTGTTTAGCTTTCTATCAGTAAGCTATTTTATTTAGCAGACAACCTTGTATTTCCAATGTAGCACTTTATAAATGCAGAATCATAGTAATAATTATATGCAGGTGCATATACAAACAATGATAGCTTTTTCTGACTTGCAGTTCTTCTGGAGAAGGAAATAAGAAGGAGAGGAAAAATGTTAATAATAGTTTTGGTTTACAGATTTGTATTTCCTTTTTTTTTAATACTGCATTTTTAATGTCTTTTGTTAATCTCCTATGTGGTTAAGGAGGTTTTTGATGGGACATTGTGAATTAAGGCAAGAGTCTGAACACAAGCCCTGATGTCTAAAGCTTGACACTTTATACCCTGTTATCCAGGCATTGCTCAAATTGTGGAAGGGTAGCAAGTTCTGTCTGTCAGCTGCTTAGTGCTAACCTGGATAGTATCTTTCTATGGTAAATGCAAAGTAGCCTCTTCCTTTTCACATGTGAGTGGATAAACCATCTTAATTAGCTTACATTTTTTTTTTGCCTGGTGCTGTAGGTTGAAGGGGTTTATGCGGGTAGATGTTGTGGTGAAATTCATTTATAGGATTTTTTTTTTATATGGCAAAGCCTTTTGTCTAGCAAGACTCTTAAAGTTTTCAGGATTTTTAAATGAATAAAATAGAATTTGTGTGTGTCAGGGTTCTCAATATACTGTTAAATGTGAGAATGTTATCTGTTAACATCTGTGAAACTGCTCAAAAAGAAGTGCTTTTATCTATATTTGTTTTGCAATCCTTATCTTTCTGAATAAAAATAGTATTTATATATTTGTCTTTTGATACTTATTTGTGGAGAATGTTCTTGAAGATTTTTATGGGGAAAAATAGTGGAAATTAATGGGTTTCGTTGCAGAATAAGAATGCTTTGTAATATTCCTGAGCTTCAAAGAATCAGTTAAGATATCAAGTTGTCTACTATTAAGCATTATGTGAAAATAACCACTCCCAGCAGAGTATTTGATTTTTTTAGAATGACTATTTAAAGCAGTTTTTTGGAAAATATTGGAAAACTCTCCAGATATATTAACTTTGAATACTGCTTTTTAATTTACTGACTCCAATAGTAGCCATTTCTGACATTCCATTATAACCACACTTGTAGTTGTACATTCTGTATTTTTATCTTGTATTGCCAGCACTGGACATTTATAATGTGGGATTGAGCGGAAAAAAAAAAGGAACTTTAAAACTAGCGCAAAACAGGTGTAAAGACACTTGACTTGAACCTGAGAATAAGGGGTCCACAGGTTCAACTACATGATTTATAGAATCCTGAGGATTGCTTTGTGTGCCCAAAGGCTGTAAGAGCCTAAGTCTTTGCCACAAGTTTACTTAGATGCCATATTTTGTCATATGTCCAGGACATTCCTGTCTTGAAAAACTTACGCACCCATGCTTCAGGCTAATTGGGGCTGACAAATTACTTTCCTGTTCTGTAGTGCCTTGTAGGGACCCAGTCCAGCTGGAAATCAAGATGCATCAGGATTTTTGTCTTGTGATTATTACACAATAAGATTTTGAAATATGTTATTTTACATACTTTTCCTGTAAATAGGTCTATTAATAATATGTTCATCTATACGTGATTTATGTAATTATGTCATGAATTGATAATTTAATGAGAACCTTACTGCTATTCATTGTGTGAAAGCGGATTGAAGCAAATTACTGCTTGTCTGAATACTTAACAAGTGAAATATCAGTAAACAAGGTGTTTTGTAATCTTGCAACGTAGTGCATATACTTTTATTTAAAAAGATTTTGAAATATCTTTATGGTACCTTTTGTCTATTCTGATCTTTGTAACGTTTTAGTTTTCCTTGTCAATACTTGCTTTTAAAAGTGTATCTTAAATTATCCAGGAACGTTTAATTTTAGTATGAAAAGAAGGGAGGAGTTGGCAATTTCAATATGGCTCTGTGCAACTTTGAGTACCTTTTTACTGTTTATGTTTTCATTGATGCTGTAGTATAACAAAGTTGAAATCTATTCTTCCTTTTATATGAACTTATTCTTCCATGCAGTGCTTAGAAGTAGTAAGATTGAATAATGATTTTGATTAAGTTAAATCTCAGGGCATCAGCAATAGCGGTAATCTGTGAGGGAAGAGCTTAAAAAGATTTTCATTCCCAGGTATGAGTTTGTAAGGAAATAATTTAAAAAATTTATTTGTCTAACCCATTTTTAAAGCCATTTTGGCCATAATGTCAATGCCTGATATTTTGAAAACATGTAATAGAGAAATTAGATGCAAATTGACAGCAATGACTTTATTTGCTAGGTTTTTTTGTTTGTTTGTTTGGTTGTTTTTTTTTTTAGTGTAAGATATCAGAGGGGTTTTTTTGTTTGTTTGTTTGTGGTTGTGTGTTCTTTTTTTTTTGGGGGGGGAGGTAGTTGTGTTTTGTTTTTTCCCCAGAATAAGTGTTGCTGTATAATGACACAGTTTGGGTAATTTTGTTTTCTAGAAACTGAACCTCAAGGTGAAAACTCTGTGCAATGGCTTTATGTGTTTTAGTAAGAAGCCTAATTTTGAGACATGGGAATATCTCTTCTAGTTTAATAAGATTATGTATGTGTTTAAAAATACCCATTTATCCTAACTTTCCAGCTTTTCTTTACTTTCTAGTTGGCTTTTAGGTAGCAATGTGCATGATTTTTGTGGTTAAAATTGTTGTGTTTGTGGGATTTAGGTCCACAACATCATGATAGCAATAATCCAGTCTCTTTTTATGGTATTAAAAAGATGAAACTAATGATTATTTATATTTTTGGAAAGGCTTTTGCCTTCATGCCTCTTGTGGAACTACGTGTAAAGCACAGTAAAGATGCTGAATGCCCTCAGTTTCTGTTAGCTGTAATGGGGAAAGAGGGCAGCACCTGATTTTGGAGAACAGGGTTTATTTTTTTAATAAAAGTCTTAAAAGGTCTGAAGTAATGCAATAAATATTTTAACTGAAACGAAATAGCAACTTCTTTTTGGAATCTGAGCAATACCATTGCTAAAACACTTATTTTCTATTGGATAAAGAAACATAGCTTGTAATTCATTGTAAGAAAATTGTCAGTTTATGTAGTCTGCAATACCTATGTGCTTGAAGATCTTTTGAGTTCATATGTTTATAAAATATTTATAAAATTTTATACAAACATAAATTAGTGGGTTTGAGAGGGAACTGACAAATATCTCTCAGAGCAATCAGCTGGGGTGTTGGTCATAATGATGTGGCAGCTGTTTGGAAAGAACTGAGCTTCAAGGAGTTAAGAAGCATCACAAGTAGCATGCATTTGGTAATGTGGTACTTTGATTAATTAGTCTTTCATATCTGTGCTTGTGGTGTTCTTACAACTGAAGGTGCTTTATCCCTAATGAGTCAACTTTTGGTCTCTCTCTGTAGCATTGCAGTGTGCTGTGTAAAGGTAACTTTTTACATAGCGTGGCAAGTTGGGAAATTTTATGTCAAGTTTGCTGAACATCATGGATATGTTCATAACCTATTTCCATTTTGCAATAAATTAGGTGAGGAGCCAGGAGGGGTAGCCAAGAAAAAAACTAAACTCAAAGGTATTTTTAATGTTCTTTTTCATGCAAAACTTTATGCAGATAATGATGTATGAAATGCATGCGCATTGCAAATACCAATTGCAGGTTATAATAATGGTTACTAATACCTGCTATGGTGTCTAAGTGTTGTCTAATGGTGCAGCAAACTATTATCCTTGCAGTTTTTCAGTAAGTTTTTTTTATTACTGATTGTAATTTAATGCCAATGTGAGTGCTTTCCTAACTGGAGATTATATTTTGTTTGTGCATATTTTTTTACAACAGTTGTCTTGTTTGGAGTGTAAGTAGTTCATGATAATTTCATATTCTGCATGTTTTTAAGTAAGATTTTGCTCTGTGTGAAATCCTCTTTTAGTTATCTTTCATGAATTCAAATTACTTTTACTGTGTTGTAGTTGGACTAGAGTGCCTTAAATCTGCTTAAGTCTGTACTTAAATAGTTTCATCTATTTCTTTCTTGTGGTAGGAGAAATTTAGGCAGAGTTCAATAACTTCCCCTTTAATAATATTTACAGGATCAATTGGAGGGATGATACTTACACATTTTCTAAATCTTAAAGTAGGATAGCTTGCAACCAATTTATGCCATATATTTATATATATTACATTGCTGTATGAACAGGCCATAATGGTCTTAAATGCGTTGAGAGACAAAAAAAAGCTAATTAGCCTCAGCAAAACACAAAGGTACCAGATGTATTTCAGTTGCTTAACTTTTTAAATCTGCTCAGGTATGCTATATCATAGCCTGGAACTATGTAAACAATGCAGTTTCTTTGTTGAATCACTTAGACTTTAAGGTGTTTTTTCTAGCAGTATGTGAAAAATGCATGCTTGCTCCTCATACAAACTTTCATGAGAAAGAAAGTACATTTACCGAAGGAAGCTCTCTGCTCATATAAACGGACTTTTCTTAGCATCTTGCACCAGGTTGAAATTTTTAGCATTTGTTCCACATTGTTCTTGGTATAACTTGGTTGCAAATTGTGTGTTTCCAAGAATGGTAATAAATGTCATTTATTAATTCATTCCTGGGGTTTGGATTATTTTTCAGTGTTTGATATGAGAATGATGAAGTGACATAGTTCAAATGTTTTATGTCAGAAAACATTTGGAAGGAAATACGATGTCATTCCTAAGCTGTGTGATTGAATTGTTCACTCCACAGAAATGTTACAGAGCGGTTAGAGGCAGAGGTTACAGAAATTTTACCTGATTTTTGCCACAGCAGACTGCCCTTTCTCTCAAAAACCTGAATAAAAATAGAGCTGTTTATATGTAAAAATCATTATTGCTTTTCAGTAACATTGGAGTATTAATTTTAAAATTAAATGCAAATATTGCATACAGAGATTTAATGGAAAAACCCTTAAATTTTATTGAGTTAAAAATTCCTTATTCTGGAGAATGCTGCTGGTACTGACAATTTTTTTTCAAAACTGTGGGCAAAATGGAAGTATTGAAAATTAAATATTAAACATATTGAACATAAATTTAAAGGTTTATGTTCTGACTTTTCTCGTGATGTATTATCTAGATACTGTGTCACAGCCAAATGTGAATTGAAATAGAGAAAATAAGCACAAGAGACAACTCCAAAAGTAAAACAAACAAAAAAATGTTACTGATAACTGAAAACTGGAGTTGTAAGAATTAACTTATAATTATTGCTTTGATTTCACCGAATATGGTCAAACCCAGTTAGCTTTTTTGGAGTTGATTTAATTCACCAGGACGTTGATATTTCTTCTTAGTTTTTGTGTACTTATGTCTTATTCTTGTAAAATATATACATCAGATACATTTTTTAAGTCTGCTTAATATGAGGTAGCAGGATCAGTAGAATGTTGCATTATATGTTTGTATTATAACACTTTAATTATAACTCTTGCAACTGTCATACTGTTGTCAATGATTCCAAATTTAGTGTGATTTTCGTGCTCACAGACAAAAGTATTTTTATCATTCTGCAGAGGTTAGTTAGCAGTAAGATAATAGAGGCATGGTTTTCACTAAGTTAATGCTTCATTCAGATGCAGCTGCAATATAAGCTAAGGTTGCTTGCTGGCTGCATGTTGTGAGATATTGCTAGAAGTCAAAACTAATTTGTTCAAATTGCTTAAAGCCTAGAAGTTAATTTTACGAGTTTAAATTGGCATCTAACAAACATTAAATACGAATTTCGTCAAAGCTTTTAGATAGTTGTTCATATGATGTTTTGTGACCTAAGAATGGTTCTCTTATTGAACATTTCCTCTTTTTTAAATGAAAAACTAAAAAGTAAAAGAAGCTACTAAAGAACCACTCAAGAAATTAAGGGAGAAGCAGGAATCCAAGAAGCAGGAGATCAAAGATGAAGAAAAAAAGAAAGCCAGGAAAGGAAAAGATGCTACTGATCGAAAGGACAAGAAAGGTGTTGATACGAATAAATTAAAGAAAGATTCTGACAAGGCTAAAAGAGACAGAGGAAAGGAAAAAGGCCTAGACAAAAATGTAAAATCCAAGGAGACTACAAAAAAATCAGCCAGTGAAAAAGATGGTACTATTCAGGTGGGAAAAGACAAAGAAACAAAAAAGATAGTCAAAAACCAATCCAAGGAAGACAAGAAAGAAAAGAAATAAAAAGTTCCCGTTCTGCTAAGATGAACAGACTTCTGAATGAGAAATTCAGCGTATTTATATGAATGTGGTAAAAATGGCAGTAAGAAAATAATGTTTTCTGGAAATAATTGTGAAAAAAAGGTTATATATAATAGTTTTTTGAAAACTCTTCAGTGTGTACTGGTATGGTAAACACAAAGCAGAAAGACCTGCTGTGAAACTCAAGTATGTACATATGTTAATGTGCCTGGCTCCGATGTGTATTGAAAACAAATTCAAATGTCAAATTCATGCCAGTTACTTAAAGCCTACTCTAAATATGGGTTTGGGGCTTTATGGTTGGTTTGGTTTTTTTAGCCTTCCTTGTTTCCTTGTATTTAGGTACTATTTTCTTGATGTGGAGATGAAAGTTTAATATTGTGTTTGAAATGCAAGTTTAAAAGCAATATTAAGAATATCTGGACACGTATAGAGGAAACTCACCGATAAAATATTTCTATTTCACAGAAACAACAAAGAGGAGCATTAATGGACTGTAGTCTCGTAGGAACTTATCAAATAAATGTAAATTATTCCCTGATAAACTTTTTTCCCCTAAGTAAACTATTTTTTCCTTGGAAAACTATTTTATACACCGTCAAATCCACTTCAGTGTTGCACTTGTTTATGAGACTCCAGTGTATACTCAAGCAATGTGTTGTAACATTTTTGTCTATTGATCCCATGAAAATATGTTCTACTTTTCTTCAATCCTCTATTTATTTATTTAATTATTTGCCAAGCTCTATTTAGGTTGGAAACCTTGATTCATTGTCATTTTTCAGTTGTGTCCTGATTTTTCTGAGTTTTCCAAGTTCTTAGATAATGAATACTACTTAAAATTAGGCCACCTATTTCACCATTAATAAGTATTGTGGGATTCCATTTACACTTAAGAAGTGATATGCTACTACTACTCTGTTCTGGTTGAACTTGTTTAGAGAACAGCTTATATATATTTGCAACTATTATTTTCTTCAACACTTTTCAAGTGCATGATATTTGTATAAGCAAGATCCTGTATTAGTTTGCTCTTACAGCTTCTGTATTTTTAGCATCAAGGAAGGGTTTATCCAACAGTCTCATTAGAATAAATAAAGTTGCAAAACATTCTGCAGAGATATTAGAGATATTTCAGTATGTTGTTGTATCTATACTTGCTTTCAAGTTTATTTGGAAATTAATATTTTCTAAATAAACGTGAAAGCAAGTATATTGCAAACAGTTGCACGATATAATTACACAGGATTCAGGCAAAAAATTGTAATGAAATGTTAAGACTTATTCATGTTATACTGCAGTATTAGTTTAAGCAAAACAAAAGTAAGGAGAGATATTGACAATGAGTATATGTATATGGATGGTGATGTCAAATTGAAGAAATCCTGAAGTCACAAATCCTGAAAATCACAAACTCTGTTTGTGATTTTTGCTAAAATTTGTGTACAGCAGTTGGCAATACACTTATCTCAGCCATTCAATATGTGTGTCTATAACATGCCTTGATCCCTAAAGGTGTAAGGTGATCTGATTTTATTTTTTTTTAGAGGAAATAAAACACTGTTCAAATAGTTATGAAAAATAGTTAAAGCTATAGAAAATAGCATAGGAGCTTAAGGTTCTAGCTGTGATAATTAACAGAGATGATATACCAAAGTATTTTCTAAATATTTATAAATGCATGAAGAGGGAGGGAAGAGATGTATGTTGTGAACATTATAGTGTTTAGCAAAAAATATGACAGAATGAAGATCTAATAAATGCACTTGCATAATGAGCATTCTCTTTTAGGTTTTGGTGACGATAGACTTATTTATTCAACTTTGCTCTGATAAGTGTTAAGATATGTATTTGACAGAGGAGCATTCAAATCACACTTCTCAAGGATGGTGGCACAGTGGTATAGTGCACATCACTTTTTATTTTCTCCCCTAATGTGATAGAACTTGTAACTGTGTGGGAGTGAAATTTGAAATGAGTTGCTTTTCTGATTAACATATTATTGTATCTATGACCCAAAGTTTATCTGATTCTAAAAAAGCTGGGTTGGTTTTTTTTCTTTTCAAGGAACATTTTATTTGAGCAGCACTCCAGGCTGTAGAGATAGCCACACAATAAAATGGTATTTTTGCCCCAGAGATCTGTTGTGTTGTTGTATATCTCTGACATGTTATTGTAATTAAAATTAATGCGGCAATTTATCACATAAGCTCAAAAAATAGACCACGCAAGCAAAAACTGAGTGCAACTTAATTTTAATAAAAATAAGAGAGAAAATAGTATCCTGCAAAAAGTGAATGACTTAATTTATTCCATACTCAACAGGATTGAACAGGAATCAGTGATAAACATGATAGATGTTAAACAATAGATATAGATGATGAGCAATAAATGATAAAAAATTAAAAGCTTGAAAGTCAAGTTGAGAAATGCACAAGCAAAACCAGGAAGTACTCTTGCTAGTCCCTTCTTTCCTGATAAGTACCCACAGTGCTTGTTGGCTGTGAAATACTATCTTTTGAAATACTTTGGTTATATTTATTGCTCATGAAGCAGAGCAGGTGGTTGTCTGCTACTGGAGATGTGGGTTATCGGAGGATACGATATATATAGAGGGGTGTATGTGTAAGGTCCGTGTGGCCGTTTCTGTGCTTCCAGATTCTGAAGTGTGAGATGGTGGCAAATATTAAGTAACTGTTTTTGTCTTCATCTAAAGGTGATTGTAGAGGGAAGTTTTTACCTTTGTAGCAATTAATATTCCTGCAGCAAAATATGAATGTCTTAATAATATTTTCTAATATTTTATGGGGGTTTTTTAATAACACAGAAGAAAAGTGGCAAAAAATTGAATGTAAATTTGGCGCTTTTTTCCTAGCTTCTGATTTTTGACTTCATGATAGTGGAGTTAATCTATGTTACCATACTTTTGGATACAGCTTAAATTTTATTAATTATAATAATAGATGTAGATAGAATTGCTTCTGGTATTCTGTTTCCACTACTTGAAATAAATGTGTTTTTCTCATGGTGCATAAAATAATATCTCTCTATTTTACACAAATTTGGGTTGAGACATACTAGTCATATTTTTATTGAGATATGTTTGACTCCATTAGAAACATGGTAATTATCATTATTATTTATGTTATTCCACTTAAAAGTTATTTTCACAAGATGGTTAGCAGTACAGGAGTGTCCATTATAGTGTAGCCTCTGCTTTATTAAATATTATTTTTATATTGATTTCTGTGTATACTGCTCTTGAAAAACTAGTTTACTTTGGGCAGTGTGTGTATGTGTGTTTCTTTAAGGTAGTCTTATAATTGATCATGGATGTAGGATGCCATTTGGAAGGGCCTTCAGGAGATCCTTTTTCCAACATCCTCTTCAAAACAGGGTCACTTCAGAGGAATGACCAGGTTACTCTGGTCATTATCCAGTGTGGTCTTTAAAACTTCCAAGGATGGGAATGCACAGCCTCTCTGTGCAGCCTTTTCCACTGATTTCCCTTGCTTTGTGTGTGGGGGAGGTGCAGGGTGGATGCGTGTGTGTGTGTGTAACTCTTTTGTCATGCCCTGTCTGAACCTCTTGTATAAGCCTTCCTTGGACCTTGCTAAAGGAGATTGGAGAGGAAAATTAGCCTAATACCAGTAGATTCTTGAGCTTATGCTGTCTCAAGATATGGCACAGTCTTTCACATCTAAGAGTTACCTTTATCTCTTACCAAGGTGTTGATCGTTGCAGTTATTGTTTGCTTTCTTTTCACTGTGTTTTGATCTAGAAAGTATCTGTGGTATCAATAGTAAGCATCTTACTGGTGAAATTCCATCAGTCATACTTTTTCTGTAGTCATTTAATTGTCAAAAGAAGCTGGAGATTCAGATTACCTTATTTTGAAGAAACTACAGTTCTCTTCATAAGATCTAACACATGAATTTAAAATACCTCTTCTCACTCTGTGAAGCTTTTTGTAAAGTTCAAATTAGTTGTTGATAGAAGCTATAAAATTGATCATATGAAACACTTTTTGCCCAAATTGAAAACAGTGAAAAAAATTTGCTGCCTATTTTTCTGCTGGATACTGAATAGATGTTGAGAATACCATAGTCATTTGTTTAGTTACTTTGAAATAAAAGAAAATGCTTAAATTTCTCTCTTTTTCCCTTTCTCACTGTATGTTTGTCTTCCAAACAGATTTGTTTACTGTTGTAAAGTGTATTGTCTGAATACACTTTAGTTTTCGTATATATCACTGTATATCAGGACAGCCCTGCAATTATGATTGTTTGAATGCATTTTTGGAGAGTGTAACGTCAGTTAATTTAATTGAAACGTCTTTCTTAGTTTGTAACTGAATCAGACCAAAAGGAGCAATAAAGTTAACTTTATAACTGAAAAATGCAGGCCTTAAAGAAAGATCTGTCCCAGCACAGCCAACACCACCAGAATCTGAGGAGACTGTCCGGGCTGCTGAGAAGTCCTATGTCGAATCAGGTAAGGCCTTCATCATCGGTGAAACAAAAGACATGATGCTTTATTTGAATTATAATTCTGTTTCCTTAGCATGCAAACTTTCATAGATTTTGTGTTGCTTATCTACTAAAGTTTATCACTTTAGTGATAGCACTGTTTATAACTTTGTATAAATCACTGACTGTGAGAAGTGTAAAATTTTACTGTCTAGAAGATGCTCTAGTCAACCCTCACTCTAGTTACCATTGTATCTGTATCACATCAGAATAACTTTCTATGATGTATAGTTGGGGTTTAGATACATTTGCAACTTTATATCAGTCAGAATAACAGGAGATTTTCCACCTTAAACAAAAAAAACCCCAAGAACCAACTTCATAACATAATCAAATATTCCCTTTTCCACTAAAATCAGTAGTATATCATAAGTGCCATAAGTAGAGCTTTTACTGATGAAAAAAAAAAAACCAAACGTTTTAAAAGCCCCATAGTATTAGTAAAATATATTAGGTTTAAGAAGGATTCCAGAAAAATGTTTACATGTTGTATTTCATCTATGAAGTTTGCCTTTTATTCAGAGAGTACCTGTTTTTTCTGCTACTTGAAGTGACTTATCCTACTTGATATTTATATGAACCTAGCACATAAATGCACAAGTATGGAGCATATGGCCAGTAAAATGGAATATATATATTTTAACAGACTTGCATTACTTCTTTTTTTCCCATAACTGTTGCCATTTTAGGTCTTTATTTGAAAATGCATCTGTGATCTGATTTTTATGCTGTAGCATTTCTATATGTTAGTTTCAGGACATTTATATGAAGGCAACACTTCATACAAATTCCTGCTATGTTCTGAGCTGGTGTATTAGATGACAGTCACTTGTCCCTGCAACCAGTTAGTTATTTCTCTGGGCAATTCATAGCAGAATAAGACCTTGCTATTGTAATGTTAGTATCTATTTTCCGTGTTTATGAAGTCAACAAGACCCTATTTTTTGCAAGTGATGTTTTGTTGTCAAATATGACATGCTAGTGCTGCTACCTAAATTGTAGGAAGGTAATGGATTAAAGTGTTAGTAAAATAATTACTTTGATGAGAGTTCTTGGTTTGAATAGTTATCTGAAGTTGTTAGTGCCCTTGAGGAAAATATATGTGCAGAAAATGCAGTGTAGATAAAGTCTTTGAATTCCTCTTCAGAAAAAATCTGATGTGATTGATGCAATACTTTCTATATTTGAGAGTAAGCAAGACAAAATTGTTTGTGTAACTGTGTGAGTTGCAGAGGTTCACCGGGTCAGTCTCTAGGGAACTTTGTGGAACAGAATAAGAACTTTACAGAGCCTACTAAGTGCTGTGAGCCTTGAGCTAATGTTCAGACTTTGCCTTTTGGACTTACTCTCACTGCAATTTATAATCCTTCTAGAGCACAAGACTGCTGACGTAGAATTGGAAGATGAAAGTCACTCTGTTCTTCATGAAACTCTCCATTCCCAGCCTGGTAATGCATTAACACTTAGAAATCACTGAAGAGTTTATAAGTACTGCCATAGGCTAGATGTATCTCAGTCTGGTTTTGGTATGCACTTAAAATAGTTTTGCCTGCACAAAACATTCTAAGCTCATATGTCATTTTCAAGAAAATTCAGAAAGTTCAGTCACCAAATCCTAAAACTGTGGTCTCTTACCCAGAAGTGTTTGGCAGCAGTAGTTCAAACCAATCAGTTGACAAAAACTTGCTCAGTATACTTTGTAGAGTGCAAGAATGCCTAGAACAGAGATGGCCTTTACTGTGGGCAGAGAATGTCCTGTAGCAGAGAAAGTCCTGTCAAGTCAGTGCAGATAGTTTGGGTCTATAGTGCTGGAAGGTGCAGACAAATCATCTGTCCCCCTCCCCATCCCCTTTGGAGACTTGTTGAAAAACACAAAGGGTGTACTGAAGACTGAATGTTTGCTGGTAATAGAATATACCAAAGAGTATGTATTCACTAACAATCTGCATCATTGATTAGGAGAGAGACATGAAGATGTAGATGAAATTATAAGTGACCAGTGGCAAATGAAGGAAGAAATACATGGAGAAACTTTTGAAGCTCCTACAACAGATGACATGAACAGAGAATTAGAGAACGAAATGCCAGAAGCATATGAGACTCCAGGCTCAATTCAGAAAGGTATCTGAGTGATTAAATAAATTTAAAATTAAATTTACAAAATAACCCAAAACAACCAAACACCCCAGTCAAATGTAAACTTCTCTTTAAAAACTTGACTTGTAATTTCTGCTTAGAATAGAGACATAGCAAGTATCAATCACAGATAGCATTATTTAGCAAATAAATATCTTTTAAATCAATGTGGTATACTTTAATGCTCTGTGTTTTGGAATCCAGGTAACTATATATTATTATTTAATTAATGCTGTATTGGTTTTCAACCAAATTAATCTGTACTCCAGATATGCATATCTCTCCACAATAGAGGGATGACTGTAATCATATAGAATGGTTGGCAGGGACCTTACAGATCATCTAGTTCCAACCCCCCTACCATGGGCAGGGTCACCTTCTACTACTAGTCAGGTTTCTCAAAAGCTCTTTGTAGCCTGGCCTTGAACACTTACGGGAATGGGGCATCCACAACTTCTCTGGGCAACATGTTCCAGGTGCCTCACCACCCTTACAGTAAGGAATTTTTTTATATCAAATCTAAACCTACTCTCTTTCAGTTTAATGCCAAACTTTTGTCCTATCACTACATGCCCTTTTAAGAAGTCCTTCTTCAGCTTTCTTGTCCTTATGGGACTGAAAGGCTGCCATAAGGTCACCCCAGAGCTTTCTGTTCTCCAGGCTAAGCCCCAATTCCCTCAAGCCTTTTCTCAGAGGAGAGGTGTTGTATGTCCAGCCTCTCATCTACCAGCACCCCCAACTCCTTGGCAGGGCTGCTCTCAATCTGTCCATTCCCCATCAGTAATACCTGTATGGAATCTTCTGAGCTTCCTGGTTTGTTTAACTAAATTTTAAGGGTTTATTAACAGAGCCTTTTCTGGACAGACTTATTCTCAGTCTTCTTTCATTCAAATGTATCTCCCTAGGAGAATGTTATGCATCAATTATGTTGCAAGTCCTGCAGAGATGAAGACATTTTATAAGGAAGATGCTCATATCTTGCTGCCTTGGGGCTTTGACAGGATGATAAAAATTATAGTAAAAATATTTAAGCAGAATCATATGATCTAAATCCAACCTGGGGGAAATGATTTCTTTTATCTGCCCTACTGGAAATTTTACACCTCATAATACATCTCTCTGAAAAACTCATGTGACAGATGTCATCTGAAAGTACACTGAGATTCTTTCTTCACAACAGAAGTAATTCTTTTCAGTCTGGGTCTATTATACCTCTTTGTTTCTGTATCTCCTTTATTCATCCACAGCTTAACTTTAAGCAGGAGACTAGAGGAGATACTCAAATTCCAGTAACTTTGCCTTCTTAATTGCAAAGATATAAAGTAAATTTATTTTCCTTCCTTCACATTTACACAAAAGTTTCTGTGGAGAGACATCTTTTTTGAGGAAGTGTGTATAGAGTTTATTCATATATACACATTCTCAATATTATATAGAAGAAACTGTAAATATTATTTTTTCAGTCCATATATACATGTCTTGCTCCCATTAAAAGACATTTGCTTGGAATTTCAGCTTAGAAATTTGACTCTGTTCTTATATAATATCTGTTATAGGGTTTGTGGTCTTGTGTAATAATTTAAAAATGTTACAATTTGTATAAACATATTTGTTTTTCAGATGCTGATCTTTTGGCAGATGATCTTGAAGCAATGGAGTCTGAGCCCTATGAAGTTCCAGGTATCATTTTATTTTTCTAAACCAGTAATACTGGTTTTCTGCCTAAGTGTAACAAATTATATAAGAAAGAAAAATAGAAAAGGTTAGACTGCTTAGAAATATGTAATTTTGATTTTTTTTTTCTCTAAATAACTTTTGTCATGGATATTTTTATTTTGAGATGACTATATCATACTTGCTGTTGAAAATATTAGTGGATGACTGGAGTGGGAACTTTGCTTTCATATTATGTTTCTGGCTGTTATGTGCAATTAGGATCAGGCTAGGCAAGAGATCTGTGGTTTGTACAGTCTAAGAGAGTGAGAATGAGATNCTGTGAGCCTTGAGCTAATGTTCAGACTTTGCCTTTTGGACTAAGAGAGTGAGAATGAGGTTTATTGCTTATATTACTGTCTTCTTACAGTTTGCAATTCTAAGGTTCTTCTAGACTGTTATTCTTGGCATCAAAAGCATGCAGTTTTTAACTTTTTCTTTAGGACTGTTTGTTTCTTTGTGTCTGACTCTACTATCAGAGAGTGAGTCAGTGCCAAGGACATCATTCAGAACTATCCTTTTGCTGTCTTTCTGCTCACCTTAATACATCTTGAAAGCTTTTTGAAATTTGGCTTGGACTAGTCCAATTAACTTATAGTCATCTTCATATTGTGCTTGATATATTAGGAAATGGCATTAGCTCATCTTTCCCATTGTGGAGAAGCATTAGGTTGATATTACAGTTTCTCTGCTGTCTGATAAGTATTTTCTTCAGGATTCTAACAGTGTTTATTTATAGTACAGACAGCCCCTTCCATTTACATTAGACATGGATTTATGTTTGGACTAGGCTGCTTCTTTTTGACTCAAAGTTAGTTCTGGACTTTGCAGTCCTGTTTGATGCCAAATGTGACAGAAAAGTAGAAAAAAAAAATTGTTTGATCAGCTAACACTTGTTTCTCCAAACTATGTGGGAGATTACTGCTTTCCAGTTTCCGGTCTAGAATCCAATCTGTGATGCTTAGTTTCTTACCTTCAGTATTGTATTTTGTCAGATGTGTCATACCAAGTATATTGACAGCATTGCAAAGAATTGTAGTCATAGAGGAGAATAATGCACATATTTAGCTAGGTAGTGAAAAGAAGTAAATTGCTGTAAATCTGTGATGCCACAAGTGAAGTACATATTTTGCACGGCCTGATTTCAGCATTAGGTTTTGTCTTCTGTGGATAATCATAAAGTGAGACCTCCTGCATGTCAGTTAAGATATTGAAGAATTTGAAGATTGAGGAAGTTTGCATTTTTCATTCATATGAAAAAATATGCTGGAGAATAATGGCTCACATGGATCTAGTTTTCATACAGAGAGTATAACAGAGGACTACAAGAGAGAGTGACCCAAGACCTTCCATTAGATTGCCATGTGTCAGGTTGTGTCAGTTTGTAAAGTTCTAATTTGTCAGTTTTCAACTAAGGAGCTACATTTAGCTATTGACAGATGCATTATGGATGCAAGTTAAAACAATCAAATATTAAAAATATTTCCTATTTTTTTCTTTAAAAATATTTATTTTTCATATTTAATTTACAGCTTCAGATGATTATGTTGTATCTGTGGAGGAGAGAGTAGGTGAACCAGAAGCTCCAGGTTTGTAAATTTTCATTACTTCAGATGATGATATAATCTCACATTTTTTTAAATGTGCTACAAAGTAATGTGTCATATTGACTGTTTCATCACAGTTTTATTTTCAAACAGTTTTTAGGTAGTTTCAAGTAAGCCTGATTTTTACCACTGTGTTACCATTACATTTTTGAGCATAACACTCCATAAATCCAATTCAGAAATACTTACAGAAATATCTTGTTCTGTCAGGAGTCATGCAGTCTAATCAATGGATTGATTGTCCAAGACATACTTACATTCTTAATTTTAAAACTAAATACAAATGTGCATGTATTTTCTATATTCTTTGTCTTTTAGTGTAGCTCCTGGATATGTTTTACAATTCAGCTGTCACTTTTAAATAAAATATTGTAGTATTAACTCAGTTTAGTTCTGTTACTCTTGAGCTAAATATGTGACTTTTTAAGTTCGCATGTGCTATTTAGCTGTTGCATGAAAATTGATTGAAATATAAAATATTAAATATTTTTATTTAAGGTGACTCTGAGGTAGTGCTAGAAGATGCTACGGAACATTACACAGGTATAGTCCCAAGTCTTATTTCATTTCATAGAAGTTTCATTGAATTTTGTCCCCAAACCAAACGATCATGCAAAAATCCCACCCAACACTCAAAACATTAGAGCTCTTAGATAACATCTGTTCCTTAATAAGTTATTACATCTATGTTTTTGATAATGTTCTGAAAAAATACTAAGAGCTATATGAGTACTACTTCTCTGTGATGTCACCCAAACGGGAAGAATGATATTTTGTGGGTTGAATTTCCAGAAGAATGGATATTGATATATTAAATGGTACAGAAGTGTTTGTGGATAAAGAAGAATTTATATATACCAGAGATGTTGAAGTTAGTGCGATGTCAAGAAGAAAGTAGAGTCTTTAAATGTTTTTTTTAAAAGCAAGCAAACCATAATAAGTAGATCCCAAAACTGCACTATAGAAGTTCGCTGTATATGGAAATGATTTAAGAATATTTTGATTCTGAATTATATGTAATTTTTAGACAGCTTCATGAACTGTATAAGAAAGCCTACTGATAATGCTTTATCATTTTTAAGTCTGTCTTTCGATGCCAGAAAATTACTCCATTCTTCTCAAAGGATCTTTTAGAAATCTTTGCCTTTGAACTCTTATTAACTTTATTACAGTATAAAATACTATACTTTTGAATATCTTTTTTGTTCTGAATAAACTCAACATTATATTATTTGTGTGTCTTTATTGTCTTAAAATTCCATGAATTTTGATATTCATTTTCTTTTAAACAGAGGATAGAGTGCATGGCAATTATAATGAAGACCAAGGTATGACAACTGCTATATTTAATGAAATTACAGTATCAAAGTCTTTAGTTAATATACAAGTGAAATTACTTTTTCTTAAAATTTTCTATGCTGCCACATTACTTTGCAAGTTATCAGTTAAGGTTTTGGGTTGTTCTGTGTTCAAAACCTCTGTATATAAGCAGTCAACCAAGTGGATTGATTGATCAAATGGAAGAAATGTAGAGTATACATTAAATTCCCACATTGCTCCTCTGCCATACTTTGTGTGTATGTGGAATAAGAGTGTTGAAGACTTTGCATGCCCTTTTTCTTATGAAACCCTGGTCAAGTCAGCTGTGGTTCATCGTGTCTGTGTAGCTCAGTGTTACTTTTTTGTCTTGTCCTTCACTATCAGTTCTTTGGAAATTACTCTGGCTTAGTTTGATTTGGTTGATGAATTTGCTAATGATTGATGAGAATAGAAAGTGAATGAGAAGAACACTAGTCACAGCCTTGAAACAAAGGTATGTGGTTGTGTTTCCCGCTGTGATATCCTTCTGGGGACTACCATACTTCAGAATAATTAAGCATGTCTTTAAATAAAACTTCTGTTTATTTCCCATGTTTATGTAATCTGAGCAAAGGATGGGGATTCTTAACTTCAAGGTATTTGCAAGAGAAAATCTTGAGGCTCATTTTCGGTCATCAGGAGGGAACTTGTGACACCTATCTTTGGAATGGAAGTTAAAATCCCATTGAAAGACTTTGAGTGGCCCAAAGGTGTATTTAGCTCATAGTCCGTGTCTTTTGCAGTCTGCAGAAAATAATTATTTGCCTCAGTGATGATGCCCTTGACAAAATGTCTTGGCATTAATAGGATGGAAAACCTCTAGATTTTTTTCTGGGGCTTGTTTTTTACCCACCTTTCCAGGAGATATTTATTTTACAATAAGTTCCTAGTCAGGAATAACTTCCTCTTGCTTCTTGCACCTAAATACGAACAAGTGCAACTTTTAATCTTTACTTTTCATGCTACTTCATATGTAGCTGTGACATGGACAGAAAATGTTTCCATGCCCTTGGGAACTTCATTTATATCAGCTTTTTGAGTAAGTTGATCAGGGAGGTAATTGAAGTAAGTTACATCATCTTTTCATAAAATCAGCTCCAAAACTATTTCATATTCTGCAGTCTCTTCTGGCACTCCAGCACCAAAATAGTGAATCACTCTATTTTATGAGTCCTTCATGTGCGTCAGCCAGCAGTGGTTTCATGTGGAGTTGCCTCTGTGTGCTACAATGAGAGTTCTAAATAGTATCAGATAAAGCAGATTTTTTTTTACCCTGCTCTTTCTATAGTCTTCCAGATCCTCTGATTAGGATGATAACAAGAACAGGAATTTTTCTCCAAAGGAAATTCCAAGGTAGCAGGTGACTGTCAAAAAATGTATTATTCTTGGCTATGACATTGCCAGGCTTCTTTATGCAATGAATTATTCCCACAGCTCAACAAAATCTGTGCCAAACTGCTTTTCTCTTGATTAAAGTTCATCTTATCATGGCATAATTTTGCCTTGCTTTAAAGTTCTCCCTTGAAGATGTTCTGGTTGTAAGAGAAAGCACCATGCATCCTTTGTACTTCTCAGAGGAATTTCATTTCAGAGCTCCAACCTGGAGCAGTGTAGAAGAAAAAGACCGGTCAGCTGAACTGCTTTTCTGTGACACACCATTTTTGACTTAGGAGTTCAATCTGTTGAGTTTCAGGGCATGTTGATGTTCATGTGCCTGACACCATTTTAGCAGTTGTACCCTTTTTCAATCCCTTTTGTCTATGGACCCATCCTTCTTGTACCTTTTTCCATGCTTTTGGTTGGATTGAAAGTGAAACAGATTTGCTCTGTTTCTGGAGAAGAGCAATTTTAGCACCTGTTTTTTAAAGTCAAAGAAGGGATAGAGGCCATTGTGGAGATCTGAAATTCTTTCTCTCAAATATAAAGCTTGTGGTTTTGGCATGGGGCTCCAAAACTGCAGTTCACTTCCTCAAGAAGATTCAATTTAAAGATTGAGATGCAATTGTCAGTGAAGTCAACAGAAGTGTAAGCTTCTCTGTTCTGGAGTCAGTGTATCTTCCCCATCTCTATCAGATGTTTCCCCTCTTCTGGCAAGACCCTCTGATATTTTGTCCCATTCTGGTGCTTTCTGGAATTCTCAGAAAGCTGAGGGCAGTGCCAAGAGGATTGTTGGCTAGAGCACTTCAGTTTCTTTTGTGACTTGTGCTTGAAACTGGTGAAGGAAAGCAAGTTTGAGATTTTCATTAGAATTAAGGAGTTCTGGATGTTTTTTCAGGATATTGTGTAAGAACTTTTTTCTAAGGAATGTATGGAGAGCCACATGACCATTATTACCTAATAAGATGAATCACTATTATAAAGACGGGGGGGAGTTTGTTTGTCTGTTTTTTTAAATCTTATGTAATTGACCTTTCTGAGATGAGGGTTAGTACCTGTTAAGATAATGAAATTATCCAAAACACTAAATTAACTTTGAAATACTTTAGTTATAAAATTTACGCTGAGTATATATTGAAAATTTAGATAATGGATAGCATTTTCCTCTATTTTCCGACATTATCTAAAATTAAATATTGAATATTCTTAATCTATTTCTTCAGAATTACGAAAATTTGACTGGATCTTTGCTCAAATATTAAGAATGTATAAAAATTATAGCAACTGCACAGAATGATGGATTTATTATTGTAATTGTTTTCAGCCTTTCACCTGTGTAAAGGCTTGAAATTTCAGCAATACAGTAACATTATTACTTTTTTTGTGTAAAGTTTCTACTACAAGCTCCAGAGAGGGTTCATGTATCAATTCAGACCCCAAAGTAGGGGAAGTTTTTTAAGGATTTAATTGTTAAAAAAATTATCTGGATGCTTAACAACCAAATTTTTAGGATACTTTGTGCGTATAAACCACCCAGCAGCTTTATTTTTTGTTTTCTTTCAGAACTCGAACATGAAAAGCAGGCTGAGAGTCAAGATACAGGTATATACATATATATAAAAATGCATGTATATGTGTGTATATGTCTGACTGGGATGTGTGTATACTCCCACAAACATCCCACCATCTGTATATATTTATATATATGAAACATATTAGCAAATCTTTGTTTCATATGTCAAGTAGAAATACCTCTACAGTAAGTGTTATTGTTATATTGTTTTCAAAATCAGAGAAATGTTTTAAGCAAGTTAGCATAACAATTATTAAGTTAATCTTGCTGTTTATATATATTGACATATATAATCTGTGTGACTTTCAGTCATGGCAATTGCCAGTTACAGCAAAGGTTTATTACAGTCTATGTTGTTATAAACTTACATTTTTGACTATGAGTTGAGTCACCTTTTAATATGCTGTCCTTGAGGATTCATCTTTTAAGGTCTCAAGTGACACAAAGTGGGGTATCTGAGGCTATTAATGGACAGTTGGAACACAGTAATTCAGTATAGACAGTCAACCTGCTGCCTGCTGTGATCCTTGCTCAAAACCTTGCAACCAGTGCGTAAGATCATTCAAAATCTACAGGCTGTCAATTCTAACTCTACTTTGATGCAGACTTTTGTGGTGCATTTATCTAATTAGCAG
The DNA here is from genome assembly GCA_013397135.1 of Pachyramphus minor. NCBI lineage: Eukaryota > Metazoa > Chordata > Aves > Passeriformes > Tyrannidae > Pachyramphus > Pachyramphus minor. The sequence goes on along the minus strand of VYXB01005448.1, from coordinate 486,370 downwards.
AAGCAATTAAAAATTGTCTGCAGTACTCTCTCTGCATTCTGTATACTTCGTTGTCTTGAAACAGCAGCTCTTTTGAGTCATCTCAGACAGCTGATCAAAAAAAACCAATAGCTTTTTAGTTTAGAGTGGAGTAAAGAAATTCTCTAGTGTATTTTTTCCCTCAAGTTCATTGAAGATTCTGTTTGTCAATAGCAGCTTACTGTTCACAGGTAAACATGTCTATGGCTAGCTGTGTTCTTTTGTGCTGTGTGTAAATTCCATAAATTGAGGGCTTGACTTCATTATTACTCTGAATAAAATGTTTTTTCTTAGCTGTTCACGACCTTCCAGAGGAGGTGAATGAAGCCACAGAGCCAGGTATATATTTTGTAACTGTGATCTTAAAGTCTTTTGATAAAATATATGGATTTGAAAATCTGATGTTAAAAAAAAGCAAGCTCATTATATACTTTTCCCTTTTTATTATAGATAAAATTACTGAAGATTTTGGTATTGCTAAAGATGTCTCAGGTATGAGTTTTATTTGTTATTATAATTAAAAAACAAGCAAATTAAAAACAAAGCAGATAAATGTGTATGTAGAATCATCAAACAGTTTGGGTTGGAAGAGACATTTAAACGTCATCTGGTTCAAACTGTCTGCCATGGCCAGCAACATCTTTCACTAAGATTGCTTAAAGGTCTGTCCAGCCTGACTTGGAACACTTCCAATGATGGAGCATTTCTACTGCTCTGGGCAACCTGTTCCACAGTCTCATCACTCTCAGAATAAAAAACTTTTTTTATGTCTAATCTCAACTTATCCTCTTTCACTTTAAAAACATTGCTTCTTGTCCTGTTGCTTGCTACAGGCATTGATAAAAAGTGTCTCACTGTCTTTCTTACAAGATCCCTTGTTGAAAGGCTGCAATAAGGTCTCTCTGCAGCCTTCTCTTCTCCAGACTGAGCAACCCAACTCTCTCAGCCTGTCTTCTCAGGAGAGGTGCTCCAGCACCTGACCCCAGTGCAGGAATTTGCACCTGGCCTTGTTGAACTTCATGATGTTCTTATGAAGTACTTACTCTGTTCCTCAAATTGGAGCTCTATGTTAATTTCCCACATTGCCACTTAAAAAGATTAAGCTGTAAAGTTTTGTTTGCTGTATTGGGAAATTTTAAATGATTGCTGTGTCAGATGTGATTTAGAGATTTGTTGTAAGAAGTTAAAAATGTCATTAAGAAAGTTTTTTTTCAAGGTGTTGGTGTCAGCTAGAGCAAAGTGATCTAAGCAGTTTAGTTTGAGCACAGTGTGTAGCATTTGATGATATATTTATTTAGATGTTCTATTTGAAAAACACATTCTAATGTAGTTAAGTGCAGAAACAGCAGTTTCTCTTCCTTCTCATTTGATACTAATTTGATTGTCTGGGTGCTGGGGGATAAGAACAAAATTGTAAATGTGCTATATATGTCTTTTAACACTTATTTTCTTTGTAACAGTAGAAAGTAAGCAATCAGAAGATGATGAGGCCATTGAACCAGAGCAATCAGGTTTGTATGTGATATTTACATGAGTTTGTCACTTAAAAAGAATTGGAGAATTATAAATATTGTGGAATAGAATTTTACGCTGCAATAAAAATACATTTGTAACTTTTCCTGCAGCTGTTATTCTTTTGAGGACAAACATATCTGTGTCACTGGAATCTGTCATCTTTTAATGACAATATTTTAATGGCTTTCAAAGCACTCTTCAGTTTTAGAGTTGAGAGTGCTACCAGCTCAGAAAAATTTACATTGATAAAAATGACCATATTAGGCCATATGATGAAACAGAAGATTTCTTTTCTTTGCTCTGTTTTCCACCAGCCAGTCAGTGATACATACTCAAGAAAGAGAATATATGTGAGAAATAAAGTAGAATGTTTCCCTAGCTTTGAGCTTTATTTATGGGCTTCCCAGGTCAGAGAATGTATTTCCCTCTCCTTGATTGTTCTTATTGTCTACAGCCAGCATCCTGGCTATGGTGAAGGTTTTTTTTTCTGGTGAGCCTGATTGCACTAATAGGGACTGTGTGCAGCCTTCAGTCTATTAGCAGTGATAACACTTGGTGATGTGTGACATGTCTAATTTAAACATACATATAGAATTAAAAATAATTGAATTTTGAGGTCAAGTATTTCACAATTGCATTTGGCAACGTAACAAGTATATGAATTTTTTTCTTAGCTCATACTGTAGTAGCATGTGAAACTGGGATATTTGTGCTTTGGGTAGTATAGTTTCAGAATTTTGAAGTATCATTTTTGAAACTGCAATTCTGCAATTTACTCATTGGTCTCCGTAGGTATAAATCTTCTCCTTGAAAACATTCAGCTGAGGAAGGAATTTGCGTCTCACTTCTGCAAAAGTAGTATTACAGAGCAGTCTTGTTAGGTCACTGTTTTGAACATAAGGGGAAAAAAGAAGTTTTTAAAAATATTATGGAGCAGTCCAGTTTGAATTATTTTTACATTTTTGATTTACAGAAATACCTGTTCAAGCTGAGGATTATTCAAATGATGTTCGAGTGGGTAAGTCAATTTTAAATGCTTGGGAATTTTTTCAAAAGAAAAAATGAAACCCTAGGTACATGGAAACTTATAAACAAATTACTTTGTGGAGAGGCATGAAGGGATATCATCAATGTCAAAGTTACTTCTTGGTTTTGAAGAGATAATATTTTTGGTGTACTTGATAAGTGGTAGCAATAGTTACTGGGTTATATGAAAGTATTCCAAATAAACTGTTAGTAGTTTTAATTTACAAGTTAATTTGTAATGATTTCAGGCAGAGCTGGATAGTTTGGCTGTAAAGGGAAATACAAGAATTTGCTGTAAAGGGAAATACAACAATTTCAGAATATGTGCATACTTCCTCTCAGAGTAACTGATCATGGACAGTGATACTGTTAATTCTCTGCATGTCAGTCAGATCAGTTGGTGTCTGACCGTGGTACATTCTTGGGGCAATGCTCTGGAAACAGGACTTTTTTCGTCATGCCACTGCATTTTTCTTGGCATAACCGATATCAAGAACAAGAACACTTCCAGTTCCTGCATCTGTTGGCTGACAATAGTAAACACAGAGTTGACCAAAACCATTTTTAGAGTAGCTAAGTGGCTTTTGAATTTGAAGACTGCATATTGTACATTTTACTGCTTTTTGGGGTTAATTATTTCAAGGTGCTGATTTGTTAGTTGTAACAAAGTAGTTGTGTTAAGTGAAACAGAGTTGTATCTCGGGGCATAGATCAGAGAAGCTGCAATCCAGGTGAAGGGATGGCTGTATTTCTCTTTTGTTCTGATTAGCCTGAGCTCCCTTCTGGGTTAGTTAGTCTTTGCACTGTGCACCTCTTATGAGATGGGGTGCCCAGGGGATTCTGGGGCTTTTGTTAGTTTGTTTGTTTTAACATGCAGTAGAGGAAACTTCTGTTTGCCTCTTGGTTGTGCCAAAAGTAGCCAGAGAAGTGGAAAAAACATAGGAGATCTTTGTGGTTGCCTAGTACAGATTGAAGGCATGGTTTAGTTTATACTTCAATTTATTTGCTGAACCTTAATTGAGGTGATTTGAAATGCTCATATTAGTACATAACTCTGTTCTCTGTGTGACCTTCCTGCTCTGTTTATAATAACAGCCATGTGGTGTGTTGAAATGTTTGAAGCCACAAATATCAATTAATAGATGCCTTATCTGAAATGTTTTGTTTCATAATGAATATGGAGTATTCTTAATCGGAGCTTATAATCATAATAAGAACAAACAGTAGTTGCTTTGACAGCATGGCAAGAAGTTCAGCAAAGGTAGTCTTCATTTGGTTTGTTGTGCATTAAGTTGTAACTGTAAAGAGGAAAAGATGTTTTCTCTCAAAAAATGTTGCTGCTTAAAGTTAAAATAACAAAAAGGCCCTTACTGGACTGTTAGAAAGTTTTAACAGTAGATAGTTCCACTGCACAGTACCAGTTGTATTGATGTGAAGATACTGAGACAGACTTTTGGCTTACGTACACTATTTTAAAATTAAAGTAAGAATGCAAGTGCCAACTTGAAATCTTTAAGTTTTGGTTTTTTGGATCATTTTTCTGTCTCTTTTGTGCTGTAATTTATGGCTCAATCTTGCAGCAGTAAATTAACAGAAAATAATCTTAGGTGTTTCATACTGTAGTGATGATTTCCAAAATATACCAATAGAATCATAGAATCAGTTAGGTTGGAAAATATCCTTAAGGTCAAGTCCAGCTCTAAGCCTAATACTGCCAAGTCTACCACTAAACAATGTCTCTCAATGCCACATTTGCATGTCTTTTAAATACCTCCATGGCAGTGACTGCACCACTTCCCTGAGCAGCCTGCTCCAGTGCTTAAGCACCCTTCTGAGGAAGACATTTTTCCTCATACCTCATCTAAACTTCCCCTGGCACAACTTGATGCTGTTTCCTCTTAACTATCACTTGTTACTTGGCAGAAGAGACTGACCCCCACCTGGCTACAGCCTTCTTTTAGGTAGTTGTAGAGAGAGATAAGGTCTTCCCTGACCCTCTTTTTCTCCTGGCTAAACAGCCCCATCTCCCTGAGCCACTCCTCATAGCGCTCCAAGACCCTTCATTAGCTTTGTTGCCCTGCTCTGGACATCCTTCAGCACCTCAGTGTCCTTCCTGTAATGAGGGGCCCAAAACTTAACACAGGATTTGAGGTGCAGCCTCACCAGTGCTAAGTACAGAGGGACGATCATTCCCTAATTGCAGATGTATTTTCAAATAAGGTGGTGGAAATGAACCTAGTTGTCCACTCTGCCTTTGCTGTACTGTGATACTAAAAGAATCTTTGCTATTTTCAAACCCTGTTAGAATGAGAAGTAGCATGTTCTACTTTGAAATAATGTGCATTTCTGATCCTTTCAAAAGATCTTTTAGATCTATTTTTTTTTACCTGTATTTGTTTCCAAAACTAGTGCAACATTTCTTAAATCACAAGATTACCCTTACTTCATATTGTTTCTGCACAAAAAGTAGAATTCAAGTAGCATCTCAGAAAACTGAGAAAAGAAACAGAGGACATAAATGACTGTTGACCATGAATAAAAATTAGTATTAAATTACTATTTATTTCTACTATTGAATATGTTTACCTGCCTTCTTTGTATATGAATCTTTCAGTTTGAAAGCAACATTACTCTCAGATTTTCATCTTAGAGTATGACATTCATGTTTACTAGAGAATTTTTTTTGTTGTTATTTGTTATGAAGGATTCAGTACAGAGATTTTATTGTCAGAAGTCTTTGTGTTTAGATATTCAAAGCTTAATATTTCCTGTTCTCTCAGTGAGAATAATATTTAAGTTAATTGTACTAGAGACAACCAAGAACTCTGAACTCTGAATTCTTCTGAAAGAAGAACTCTCTTCTGAATGAAGAACCCCTTTATACACATATGCACTCTTTACATATATGAAAGATGTGTCTATATATGTAATATGCATAACTGGAGGCAGTGTAAAAGAAATCCAAAAATATCATCATAGAGTCCTTATTATTCAGTAGTATAAGTTGATGCAACTGCATTTCAAGCAGTTTCTATCAGGTTGGGAGTAGCTGTTTGATCCTTAGGTAAAACATAGGAATTTAGTTGTTTTATAAAGAAAACAGGACATAGTTCAGAGGATGAATTTAGCTATGAGGAACATTCTCACATCACTAGTGAAGAGATTGGGAGTGGGATTTGAATATGCTGGAGTGCAAGTCAAAAGCTTTTTGCTGACTTGAGGGTGTATCAGAAAAAAGAAGTAATATTACTAAAATACATGTTTGGGTATCTATAGGTACTGTTTTCCAATTCTGAGTTTATTTCTAAAATTATTACTGGTATTCTTTCCAGATTTAGGCTACTTTAGCTTCAGTTATAATCCGCAGTCTTGTAACTAGTGCACTTGAGTGTTATGTGCTTCAAATATTATTGAATCAGATTTTTTTTTACTAATCCTGTTTTACACTGGCACTTAAATTGCAGTGGTTGTGATAGAGTGATTCCTGTTGGATGCATATTTTAGGGAGACATTTTTGGGATACCGTTGCTCTCTGTATTTGGATTTTGATCCATCTTGTATGAGTCAGATTTAGAATATCTCTAAGTTGTCCCACTCCTCCCCTTCACTTTGTATCCTTGACATTTTTATAACCCTACATTTATTTTACCAACTGCTGAAATGCCTTATGTGTAGAGAAGTTTCCACTTTAGAACTTTGACCCTTCCTTATTCCCTGGCTCCACTTTTCTGATTGTCTTTGACTTTAACAAATAAAACCCAAAAACAAACCAAAAAACAACCACCAAAACAAAAAATTGTTTTAACGTGTTTGCGACATGGCCTAGATTTCCTTTACAAGGTAAATGAAGTGCCATATGGTAATAAAAAATTTACTGTGTAGATAAATATTTCCCACCTTATACAGCAACTTTGTGTATATTCATTACAGGAGCTCCTAGAAATTACAGCTTTCTTAAACTAACTAGTCTGATACAAAGTTGCATTTTTTAGCATTTAAGATTTTTTTTGTTGTTGTGTTAGAGTGCGTTGTGTTTTGGTTGGTCCTTTAATATAGATTTCCCCTTATTTTTTCAGATACTTAAAGCTTCAAAAGAAAAGTCCCTACATCAGGAGGACCAGCCCTAACCATACGCTACAAAAGGGGAGCAGATGGTTGTAATAGATCTTATGATGTAATTACCGAGCAGTTCAGGGTTTGGGGAATGAACACTAAGATGTTGTAACTGGGTTTTAGCCAACTGTCATTTTAGTAAGCATTTTTAACACTTGGATGTTTAGTTTACATTCCCATCTGATATAATTTTTTTCCCTTGGTCAAGTTTAGTGAATTCATTATTTTTTTTCTTCTGTGTTTGTGACAGAGTTGCAACTTTGAGCTGCATTTCATGTACTGTTTAAGCAATTGTTAATATTCTATTTATAACGTAGCAGCAAGTACATTTTTACAGATTTTAATATATATCTTTTGTTGTGGATTCATACAGTATGTACAGAGCAGTTTGGTCAAATGAAACATATTATGAATTTTTAAATGTTTTATAACTGCTGATATAGCATACAGCCTAATTGCATTTTATTAAAAACACTAGTCAGGCACACACTATGCTGTGAAGTTTGACTTATCTCTCTTTGCACTGATGTTATGTCAACAGTCACACTACATGAGTTTCAGGTTATTTTTAAAATAGCCTAACAAGATGCAAAATGTGTGTGTGTTTAATTTATACTGATAAAAGGGCAGATTACTAAATTACACTTTTCAAAAAGTATTTATGTGTGAATTAGAACTTTTTATTTATGCTCCTTTGATTTATAAGGCAAAAATGTCTGGAGACTACATGATAGTCTGTCCGGAAGTCAGTAGAGATTGCAACAAAACTGACTTGATGGAATCAGGTTGAATATAGTAAAATTTTTCTGGTTTACCTCCCAATATAATGATCTCAAAGCTAGATTTACTTACCTTTACATTCAATAAATTATTTTAAAAGTCAAGTTTATATAAATACTTGATTTGCAATTTTTATATAAAAAAAAGGAAAAAACTTCAGAAATTCATCCTTTGGAAAAGTTTGATGTCAAAATTTAAGACCTACAGTTATAAATGCTCTTATAAATGGTACATCTGAAATTTAGACTGTGAGTGATTTAGGATTTTAATATAACAGGTGTGGTTTTTACCTGTTCTGTGCTGCTGTTCCACAATTATGGAGACATATTTTATTCTTTGGTATTTTGCATGTGTTCCTTTTTGGCTCAGGAATAATTGCTGTGATTTTAGGAAGTTGCCAAGGAGCTTAGGAGAAATAAAGTAAGATAAATTTATAAAAAGAATAGTCAATTTGGTAACCCTAATAGTGGTTGCCTTTGGGTTTACAGGGAAACTTTTTCAAGTTCTGTAACACTGTTTTGAAGTCAGGTTTCTAGATGCTTAAATTTATAGTGAAAGGAGCATCATATATGCTTGCCTTTTTTTTTTTTTGGTATTGGGATTTCAGTGAGACTCCATGTGAGTGTTGCATCTGATCAACAAATACAGATGTCCCAAAGTGATTTCTTTAGACTTTTCAGGAAAGCAATAATACTCTTAGACTGTGATGTGTTTTGGGATGGGATGTTCTAGTAATATTACCTGTGATTGTGAATTGCAGAGCAATAATTTTTACAAAGCCATATTTTGTGAGGAATCTTGGTAATAATTTTAGAATGGTGAGTGGAGGACTTTTTATATAAAGTAACAGTCTATTTGTAGAATTATGGGACTGTGAGAGTATATGATGCGGTGATCAAATTTTTACGTATTTTGTAACTGGGTATGTGATTTTACGTGCTTCATGTTTACAAAAATATGCCAAGCTGAGCAAGGTCAAGTGGACTATTGAAAAATGTATATTTAATCCATTTTATTGTTTGGCTGCAATAAAACACAGAAGAATATCTTTGTCTTTCTAGTGTCATTATTTATTCCCAAGTGTGGTAGATGTTAACTGTAGGGGTAATTGGCTCATCCACTAATTAATACTATTTTTTAAATTATAAATTTTAGTATTTAAAAGTGTATTTGAAAACATTATTTACAAGGAGGAGGATATATAGCAAGTAAAATTAATTTTGTTTCTGACTGGTGTTATGTGAAGGAAACAGACTCTAAGGTCTGTGTCTTCTATAATTGCAATGTGTCTGTCCTTTTGGAGCATTAACATTCTGCGAACAGTTTGGCCTGAATTTTCCCCGTGATACATAATTTCTTTTTGTAACTTAAAATGGATGAGATAGCATTCTTTAACAAACACAAATGTCCAGGGAAAGTGTGATCTCTACCTTTCATATGGAATATTACGGTTATGGTCCATAGTTAGATCACAAATCTAGTAAGGTCTGCACAGTTCTCTACTTGAAAGCAAAAATATTCCTCCAACCTTTTCAGTTTTCAAACACCTCCATAGCTTTAATGATCAAATATTTCTGAATATTAGCCTAAGCAAATATCAAGAGATTACATTTTTCTTTATATTTTCACATTACTACAATGCCTTGTTATATGTCAGTGAATCTATGAAATCTTGGATTCAGTTGCTTTTTTTGGAAATCACAGGAAAAAATACCAATTAGCAAAGAGTAAGATGCTAAAGTTGTATTTTAATACTGACAATCTACTACAATTTAAGTGATTTTTTAACATTCTTTGTAATTGAAAAGGTATCATATCATGGCACTTATATCTAAGACATAAAGAAAATGGCTAAGATTTGATATAGGAAAGATATAGAAAAATTTAATGTTTTTACTGAATATCATTTGTAATTTTACATGTTTCAGCAGTTACATGTATGTAAATAAATTGTTTTGTACAATTATAGTGTTGACTGAGATTCATGTAAAATCTACAAGGTCTGAAATACATTTTTAGTTGGGTCATTGTCACATGCAGTCACAATCATTCAGATGTATTGTAATATGAAAAATAAATTTAATCTTCATGGTAGAAACATTCTTGGGAATACCTGGTGCATTTGTTACACAGTGATAGCAGTCCTAGCGTGTGGAGCTTAGCTAAAGCTGTTTTGTCTGTGATTTTGATCTAGATTTGTTTTGCTGGAAGTGGAAAAATTGAGTAAAAGATGAGAGGGGTTTGAAGAGCTAAGATTTTTTTGTTTGTTTGAGCTACAATTGGTTTAAGTTGATGACAAAATAGGGATATGATCATAAATCTTAAGACTGTCTTTGAGACAGTACATTTTTAAGGCTTTGTCAGAATAACATAATTAAAACCTTTTGCACCATCGAAGTATCCTAGGGATCAGTGTGGAGGAAAAAAAGCAATTACATGCTCAGTATGATGCTGAAGTGAATTCTTAGTTAAGTGTGGTGAGAGCTGAGAGGAACAACATCTTCAGAGCTAACATGATCAAGTTGTGATGAATTTCAAAAGCAGCTACCTAGGAGGAGAAGCTAGAATATTAAAAGATCATTGGAGAGGCTTTGGTGAAATCCATGGCAGCTAATTTAGCAGAATCCAGATTGAAAAAGTCCGAGAGTTTGGAGAACTGATTCTAATGTAATAGGTATAGAGAACTGTAGGTTATATGTTGCGTGACTCTCAGTAGTAAAAAATGTGATGCCAGAAAAGAAATGTGAGGTAGGAGCAGGCTAGGAGTGATGAGGTCATACCTTGTTTTTCCTGTGATGGCAAAGAAGTTGCAGAAATAACATGAATGTCCAGGATTTGTGGAAGCAGGTTACTGAGTGACCGAGAATGAAGTAGAGAGAAAAGGTGAGGTGAGAATATCCATGTTGCTGATAAGGGAGAAGACACAGGGAAAGTGGGTGGCTAAGTAGCAAGCTGTATCATCGTAATGTGAGCTGATAAAAACAATAGAAATATGAGTATATAAACTGTTCTGTGTAAAAGCTATAAATTGTTATCTGGACCTGCATTATTGCTCTTTTTAAAATGAAGTGTTTCTGGTGATGTACAGATATACATAACCATTTTATTTATTCTGTGTTATGCACAAAAAAATAGAGAAGTGTTTTAGAAAGTACTGCACTTCCATTAGTGTACTGTTATAGTAATAATTATCCCTTAGTATGTAATTGATTCTATACATATTTTGTAATTTCTTTCAATTTAATTGACAATCTGGATTTCATGATGTAATTGAAGGGGTAAATGACTTTCAGCATGACCACATTTATTTAATTTACCATATCATAATCAAGTTCATGCTCATTCTGTCTTGTACTGAATGTAAATTAGAGTTGTAGTGGTTGCGATGTCCATACACTCAGTAGCAGAAGTTGTCAATCTGTAGTAAAGGGCGAAATTAGAATGTTAAATAATTTGATTTCATGTATGTGCATAACCCAGTTTCTCCATGAAAAAATGAAATGTTTTCCAGCATTTTAAATGGTGTATTTTATTCACACTGTAACGATTCTGAGCAGTCAGTCTGAAAAACAGTGAAGACTGAATATTCTGACAAAGTATCTCTAAATGACTATAAAAAACATTTAAGAAAATGTTTTTTATATATATATAAGAATACCTCAAAATTAAACAGTGTATGTTAGAGAGGAAAATAACTAACAAAAAGCCAACTGATCTCCCTGTTTAGTGTTCTCTAACTTTATTAGGAGGAAATCTTGGAAACTTACTGGGACACAAATTAGAAACAGAATAACAGTGTTGGAATTGTGAAGCAAGATGGTCCATATATTACAGAATAAGGCAGGATCAAATAGTGTTTAGAGGGGGGGAAAAGATATTTATGTGTCTATTTATGTGTGTGATACACACATACATGATTTGGGTACAGGATGTAGTCTACCTTTGCTACAGACTGTCTTAACACTTGGTTAACATTTACCTGTGCAGTCAAATGTTTACAAAATTATTTTAAATTTATTTTAAATTATTTTAAAAGTTGAAGAAAACAAAAGCTTTCAAATGCCCAAGCCATTTCTGAAAATGAGAGTTTGGTTCCCAATTGATTTTGTTTTTCACATTTTAATCAAATGTATGTATTAAGCTGGTCTTCCCAGTAGTTTTTAATTAGTTAACAGATTTTCTTTCCTGCAATATTGTGAGTGTATATCACCAAAATCTAGCTAGAGGGGAAGTTCTAGGAAATATTTTGTGATCAAGCAATAATTTAATATTTGAAATATCTGCAGGGAATGACCTTAAAGGTAACTGTATAGTTCAGAAAATTATCTATGGTTTCTTTGAAAAATAAAAATGAAATGAAGTCCTGTTGGCTCAATTATGTTTTGAGTATAAGCTTTAATTTTCTTGTATCTCTTTTTTTATCATAAACTGTTAACATAAATTTATTTCAGTGAAGTTATATTTTTAATATTCTAGGGAAAAGTGAAAAAGAAACTGAACAAGACAAAACAGAAAAAGGTAAGTCTGAAAGTAACATTCTGTTCTGAAATTTAAAACCATGATTTCTGGGAAGATTGATTTAAACCAGGTTAAATAGTAGTGAAGCTTAGCTCCTGTACATTTGATGTAGATAAACTGCAACTGGATAAACATTCAGAGAGCATGTGCTTTTGTAAGTAAACACACAGTTGTTTCCAAGGCTACTCTTACGTGGTCACGGAATAGAACAATAGAATCGTTAAGGTTGGAAAAGACCTTTAAGATCATCACGTCCAACTGTTAACCTAGCACTGAACCATGTTTTTAACATTTTTAAATACCACCAGGGCAGCCTGGCAAACCTTTCAGTGAAGGAATTTTTCCTACTATCCAATCTAAAGCTCCCCTGGAGCAACTTGAGCCTACTGGCTCTTGTCCTGCCACTTGTTAGCTGGGGGAAGACACCAATCCCTATCTCACTACAACCTCCTTTCAGGTAGTTGTAGAGATCTTTATGGTCTTCCCAGAGCCTCCTTTTCTCCAGGCTAAGCAATCCCAGCTCTCTCAGCTGCTTCTCATAAGGCTTGTGCTCCTGACCCTTCACCAGCTTCATTGCTCTTCTCTGGACACACTCCAGCACCTCAATGTAGTGGCCCAAAGCTGAGCACAGGATTCAGATGCAGCTTCACCAGTGCTGAGAACTGGGGGAAAGCACTGCTCTAATCCTGCTGGACACACTAGTTCTTATCCAAGCCAGGATGCCACTGGCCTTCTTGCCTACCTGAAGACACTGCTGGCTCATTTTCAGCCTGCTGTTGGCCAGTACCCCCAGTGCTTTTCCAATGGGCAGCTTCCCAGCCACTCTTCTCCAAGCCTGCAGTGTTGCACTGCGTCATGGGGTGATTGTGACAACTCCTATTGTTTCAAGAGTAAAATGCTCAGTGTCATACTCCCAGTTTAGGATTCTGTAGGTCACAGTTTCACCAACCTCCTCCTGCATCTGTGGGCAAGAGTCAACCTGGGCTGCCTGCTCCAGGAGCTGGGTTCAGCACTGCCAACTGTGCTAAGGCTGGAGAGACAGGTGACATTAAAATCATTCCTTGTCAACTCCATGTTTACCAAATATGGGTTTCTGTCTAGCTTAGTTTAGGTAGGAAGATGCAGAAGCAGAATTGATGTAAAATAAGTTAGGTTTTTGCTAAAGAGCATTGTGAATCTCTTCTCCCTATGATAACATTTATTCTGGCCCTGTGCATTCCCTACCACTGCATGAAGCTTGCACAGCCTCCTTCACTGGGGTCATGGTTTGTAGCTAACATGGTTTTGTAGCTAAACCTCGGGGCATGTGCCAAGGGATTTGTTGGCTCTTTTTCTTTCCTGATTTTTTTCTTTACTGCTCCTTTTTCATTCCTGTTTTCATTTTCTATGTGGCAGTAATTTTATATTTGAATACTTAGGAATAATAATTATGTCATCTTCTGGAGGGGTGTTTTCATTTTGTATATTGGTATTTTAAATATAAGTTTCTAGAACTGGAAAACTTTTTATTTATTATATATGTCACATGTAAGCATTACATATAAAAAAGTAAAAAACCTCAGAAAGCAAGGCAATTATGTCAGCATTTACATTTATAAAAGGATAGATTTAGCAGGAAATACCTTACTGTACTAGGCTTCCATACTTGATAGTAGAAAACCTCACCATTATGTACTAGTTTTATTGAACTATTAGAACAGTAGAATGAAATGACATACAATAACCATCCAGTATAGGTAAAAATAATAGCTTGTGTAAAAAAAAATGAAAATATATAAGGATTTACTCTAGTGCAACATTATTCATCAGAACTTTGACTTGAAATTATGACAAGGTAGAGCTACTTTCCTTTTGCACCTGAAGTGCTTTGTGGTTTTGTTTCTTTTTAAACAACAACTAAATAAATGCCATTGCAAATTGAAGATTTCTATAAGGTGGAAAAAGGGATGGGTTTGTTTTCCAGGTTAAATTGGTAAAATTTTGCATCCAGCAGGGAAAAGAACCCTGCATTTTTCTGTGAACTTTATTTATAGTTAAGCTGCTTCTGTAGTTTTTTCATACAAGGTGAATTTTGTTGAACACTTTCCGTAGTTTGAACTATTTTAAGCTTTCACTTTCAATAAAAGTGTCTAGCTATAGATATCCTAGTCAGAGAAAGTGGTAAAAAGTACCATTGATTTGGTTTCTTTTAAATTACCCTAATAAGGTACAGCAATAAAGTGATGAGAGATGTATTTTTTTTTTACTGTGACTGGTATATGGAGAAAAATTGTGAATCTAAGGAACTGGGAATTTGAACATTCATTTTTGGCTTGGGTTTAGGGTTTGCTTGTGATTCTGACAGTGCACAGAGATGTATATGCAAGTCTGCATTTTTTTATGTTCAAATATCTAAAAACAGCTCCAAAGAGCTTCTCTTTAGAAAGTTTTACAGCTCTCAGTAGACTTTATATCATCAATATTTTTTACTGCTGCAGTCTCCATCGAACTTTATTAGCAGTGTCTTAATAATTTTGTACATTTCGGTTTTCAACGGGATTTCGTTAAGTTTATTGAAAGTCTCACTGAAAACTCTTTCTTTAGTATTAGCAAAATACCCCTCTGGCATGACCTCTAAAGAAACAAAAAATAAAATTAATTTTTTTGTAGCATACTATTGCTTTGAGGTTTCTCTGTCATATTCAATTGAGAAAGATTCTTAATCTTCTCCATAAGAATGTGAAGAGACTTTATACTTGAAGTAATTTAAGTGGGATGAATATTTCATGTGAATCTGAGAAATAATTCTTTAAAATATTTCACAACTGGTACAGTGCAGGACATACATGCCACATCCATAAGATGTCTTTCCATATGAGGTGGTTTTAGTTGTTTTTGATTACAGGCTAAAAAATTAATTTTAAGTATGGAGCTTTGTTTTTCTACTCTGACTTATGCTGGCATATATTAAGTTTTCATTTATATTGGTGAAGAATGGATGTTAGAACTAGAACAATAATTTTCAGCAATGAATGTGTTTCATGCAATGAACTTCAGCATAGGTAATAACATAATAAATTTCACTTTTCAAAACTGATAAAACATGACAGTAAAAATTAATGCTGTTTGCTTGGAGCACTCAGTTGCGTTTCATCAAGGACAGACGTTCACATGAGCCAAGCTTAGGACAATGTCATTCCGCAGGTGGACCTGCAAGTGTGATTTTGATACCATGGTTAGCATTCACCACTGTTTAGATACTTGCCTTTGAAGAGGATACATAGGATTTCACTGTGGTACCAGTAGAGATCTAACCCGTGTAACCTTAGGAGGCTAAAGTGCTATTCCTCTGACTAAATGTCTACTTTTGCTATAGGATGAATTGTCCCCTAAATTCCATTGAGAGCCTTTACCAGACCTCCATTGTCTGGAGAGAGCTTACAGACTTAGCTCACTTACAGCATTGTCACCTCAAGTTAGATGGGCTGAGTTCCACCCATGCAAGCATATTTATAGGAGTACACATAGTGCCTATTGATTTACATATTTGATACAGGCTACAATTACGGATATATGAGCTGTGTGCAGAACGACCAACATGGAGGTGTAATTCTCAAAGTCCAAAACTGCTGCATAATGCCATTCTGAACTAAATATATAGGACAATAGAATATTTGCGTGTGTTTTTATATAGGAAGTCAAGGTAGAAATTTCTTTCTGGTCATATCAAAGGGTTGCGTAAGTATAGCCTTTGAGTGAAGCTGAAGGACTTAATGTTGAAAGAGAGAAGTGGATGATAGAAATACATGCCAAAAATAAAATTATGATTCTTCGGTTGTTTCTTATGATCAGCATCTAACCAACCAATAATAATTTTATACAGAAAGCCCTGTAGAATACTTTTTACTGTGAGGGAAATTGTTCTGGAATAGCTGCAGCTAAAGATTTATTATAGTCATTAGATTCCAGCTTTATTAGTCCCTAAAATGCCTCAGTTTTTATTGTCTGATTACTTCCCCAGATAAGATGATTACAGTATTTTGCCTGTTCTACCAGTACAGTTTAGGAAGATCCTTTAATTATTGTAGTGCTCCTGGCTTTAAATGGTTGAGATGCAGTTACTTGGTTTTATACCTTCTGAGTTATCTTTATGGAAGCCCATAAAACAAGTGGATCACTTACACTCTGTATCTCACATAATGAGCTTCCCAAGCAACAGGACAATGACAGGAATTTTTCATCACCATCAAATTCTCATTTAAGCGCCCACTGAGAGGCAGCACAATTTCCAAAACTAATTTGGGTAATGATGTGAGGCTAGTATGAGGAGGGAGGACAATTACTTGATCAAATTTTGAATTCCAGGTAGAAGTAATTGGTCTGCTAATATATATGTGTGTGTTTTGCAACCTGTAACTGAAACTTTGAAACTTGTATTGGGAAGGTCAGAGTGTTGGGGGTGGGGTGGTGAGGGGAATTAGTAAAAGAGAAGCTCACGAAATTACTTGGAAGACAACTACAGACCATGGTAGTGGTATCTACTTGTCATTGTCCCACACTCAGAAGTTGCCATACACAAATTGCCAAGAGCATTATTACTGAATTTGTATCACAGCAGGAATAGGAGGGTGTTTAGGAAACAAAGCCTGTGGCTGCCCTGGAAATTGCTTCCTTAGTTTTTGACAGTTTAAGATGGAGAACTGACAGGAAGCAGCCTTTGTTGGGAGTGACTGAGACTGCATCACATGAGGTTTTTAATTCAGATTAGCTTTTCGAGATGGCATAACATGAGGAGACATAACTATATAGTTATAACCTCTACAGATAAATAGTTATAGCTCTTATTAAAACTGTATTTAAGACTTAAATCATAGAATTATAAAATAGTTTGGATTGAAGGGGACCTTTAAAGGCCATCTAGACCAACCCCTGCAATGAGCAGGGACATCTTCAATTTACCTGCCAGCGGTAAAGGCAACATACAGTCAGTGCAGCAGGATTGTTGCAGCATACTTTTCAGTTTAAAAGATGTCCTCATATATGTCCTCAAGGTGGCTGTAAACACCAGGCTTTATTTTGAATCCTTATGCCTTATGAAGGAGTTAACTAAAAGCCAGAGTCCTAACTCCTGTCTGTTTTGCATGCCAGTAGTAGCAGATGTAAGATTGAGGAAACCATTAGGAATGCTCCCTTAACATGATAATGACAATATGAACAAATTAATGAGTAAATAAAAAAATCTAATTACAAGAACTAAACCACTCTCATGAGGTGGTTTGTTAGATAGGGAGTAGTATCTTTCCATCCTTATGTTTTCTCCCCAAGTCCACAGACAGATTGTAACAATACTGCCTTGCCATTTCTGAGGAACTAGAAATCTCATTAGAAGACGTGTTTTACAAGAAATACTTATGCTAATCATAATCACAGAGCAGGCTACTGCCCCTCTCAATTAACTATAAATCCTACAGCATTAGTTTCCAAACATTAAAGCAAGACCATTTATCCTATGTGGAAGGCAATCTTCCTCCCAAAATTCAAAGTTAGACCAGTCAGGCTGTCAGTCATTGCTATCAGCTCCAGTGCAGGAGGTAAGCCTGCCCTCCCACCTCACCACTTTTCCTAAGCTCTGAACGTAAGAAAGGGAGCAGAGGGTTTAGGAAAAGGAATAGTTGGCACTCAGAGCAAAATAGGGAGGAGGAGAAAAGGGTAGCAAAAATGAGGGGAAAAGATGCCTGAGTTAGTTCCAGTTGAGATGTCTCTCTGGCCATGGCTGCACAGCAGCTAACAAGTTCACTGTTTGCCATGTCCTTCTTCACAACACAGCATGGCTGTTGTGTCCGAATAAAATCACAGGATTGTGGAATATCTGCTCCCAACTTTTACAAAGCACAGGAGTGAGAGATTTATTTTACATGTATGAAAGTGCATACTAGTTTTTAGAGATAATCACTAATTGTTCTGGGATTTTTAATAGCATCGTGATAATATCTCCCACTTACTTTGCTCAGGAACAAAACTGTACATGTATTCTTTGATCAGAGGCTCGGAGTATGTCAGCAAGGATAGATCAGTTCATTCTATGTGTTGTGCTAAACCTACCCTGTCTTTTAAGTGATCTTTTCAGAAAAAAAAAAAACCCTAGTTGAAACCTTTACAGTGTATAAAACATCTTGATCCACTTAAAAGTAACTTGCTATCTGTTAAAAATGCCAAGTGGATGGTGTCAAAAAAAGTCTAATAATCATGAAAGATCATTGTGATAGTATTCAATATTTTTCTCTAATTCTGGCCAATGATATTTACTCCCTTGAGATAACAGACTGATGTCTAATAGGCAGGTCATCAGTGTTTTGTCTTTTAGGAGAATGAGGTTATCCTTAGACTGGATGATTGTGCAATATTTCAGATGAAAATGTGAAATTGAGAGATTTCACACATACACCTCTTCACCCTTCTCTGGAGGCTAGAGAAAATTTATTTACTCTGTTACAGAAGTATTATTGGTAGTTATTTGTGTTATTTCCATGAGTTTTTTTCTGTATTTCTTTGGACTTGGGGTGTTACGTAATCAATTTTTTTGCTATGTGCTAGTTATCAATTTTATTTTTTTTTATTGCTTCATGTAATTGGTTTGGATGCACTTTCTTCATTAACATAATTGGCTACTTGGCATTTTATACAGATTTCAAAGCTCGTGTTCTGCTCAGTTATACAGGACTACGCAGACATTTGATCATTTGAGGGCATTTGTCTAAAAATCCTAAAAGAGTTTTAATTCCTTTATTATTTCTTCAGGCAACTTTTTACATTAAAAGCTGTCAAGTAGTAGGAAATGCAATTCTGTGATTAAATCAACATAGATCTGCTTCAAATGAAGATATACAGAACTTGATTTTTTAAAATGTTATTAGCTTGAGTTTTTTACAGAAAAGGCTAATAACAGCAGTGGTAATTGAGACTGCTTTTTGTCACAACACTGTTTTTAATCACTCATGGCTTTTCTGAAATTACAGCACTGAGGTGAGATTTTGCATTGGGAAAAGTTTTTGAACTTCAATATCCTGTTGCTGGTATAGGGCTATGAGAAATTTTGGTCACTGTGATGACTGGCATAGCAAGCTTCTGTGGGGATTTCTTTGATTATTGAATGAGAGAATGGAAGTTACCTGTGTATTATTATATCGTCACCACAGTGCATTGACATATAGAAGTAATTACAGACACTGTAAGACTAGGTGGGACCCTGAAGCTTTCGTTGCCTATTTGGTTGATGGAAGGCCTTATCAGCTGTGGGCATTGTTCCTGGCAGATGCTTATACAGCTTGTTCTTACAATTTTTCAGTAATTAGAATTCCACAACTGTCCATAGCAACCTGTTCCACTATGCTTGCTCAGAGATAGTAGTCGCAGATGTTCAAGCCAAATTTCCTGCTCTTGCAGTTTTAAGCCTTCTATTCCTTATCCTGACTATGATGATACAGAAAATAATTTATTCTTTTCATCTCTATAGCTACTTTTTACAAAGCAGTACATACCTCTCTTCCATTGGCAAACTCTTTACTACTGCCTTTTTACTCTCCTTTGTTCTTGCTTATTCAGATGTAAATGTTCCTCCCCCACCACCCCAGCAATGAAAGACAAAATATTTCTAAACCATTCTTCAAAAGTAAGTCGTTCAATCATGTTTAATCATTTGGTTACTTTTTCTTAATTTTTGTGTGATGCTCTTGTGGTTTGAGGAGTATCTAGCAGTGTATTAATTATTATTCAAAAGGAAGTTCTCTGTCCTTTGTAGAAAACAAAAAAGACTGTCACTGCTTTTGGTGATGACAAGGTGTTTTTCAACATAAAACCAAAACTTGCCTGGCATTTTAGTTTTCATATGCCAGAACAGGTATATAAAATAACTATTTCATCGTCTCTTTTTGGATTACATGGCAGGCTATTAAGTTTATTGCACATTTAATGTAATACATTATCACCTCCAAAATATTTTCCTTCTTTTTTTTGTTTGTTTGTTTCTTTTTGTTTTCTTCTATATCTTAATAAGGGAGATATGAGATTGCTTGTTGTCATGGGTTTACCAACCCCGCCTGAACTGAAATGGTCAGGCCCAGGTGGATTTCCAGTGCAAAGCCAATCAAAAGTTTTAGTAATACCTCTGGTAATGACATATTGAAGAAAACGGAAGAGAAGGTGGATTGTGCAGAAGAAATTTGGCAGCCATGTGACGAGAGTGGCAGCAGTCCCCCGAACTGGGGGGCCAGGCCCCTCTCCCCTGACCTTGGGCTGGGGGCAGGCATGGCACTGAAGTCTCCCCCAGCCGAGACATGTAACGGACTGGGACTGGATCAAAAACTCCAGACAGAAGCTGCCCGCCTGAAGCATGCTGCAAAAGAATTCCAGCGCAGCGGAGAGCAGAAGAGGACTTGAGATAATCAGCAGTTCCAAGGTCAGTCTGGCAGGAGAACAGCTGAGGTGAGGGGGGAGCCCCCCCGTCCCCCTTTTTTCCAGCAGGGAAAAGACTGAACGTTCCAAACCCCTGCTACCTGTAGAAGATTATTGAGGTGCAAAGACTCCCCCGGCAGCTCATTTGTGACCCTAAAGGATAGCGGAGTACAGAAGAACTGTTGTTCTGGGTAGACCCACAAAGAGAAGTCTATTTAAGACTGTCTTGTGTGGGATGGGACTTCACAGGAACAGGGGAAAAAACTCAAAGCCATTCCCTGTAGCCTGTNGGGGAGAAATGCTTTTGTAAACACCTGTGATGGTTTGGACCTAGCACCCAGCTGGATGTCTGGGCCCACAGACTGCAAATAGAAACTGCAAGACCCGAGACCAACTGAACTATATAAATAATAACCTAACATTCTCTTCATAAGATAAGCAAGCTTAATTAGAACTGTTGTAGTATATATTATTCCTTAGTTTTTATCTTACTAGTAATAAATCTTAATATTATTCTCTTGTGTCAAGCCTCTGTTTTGTCTATATAAAACCTCTCTCAACTTATAGTAATTGTGTGGAGGGGGGGAGTTTGAAAAAAAAAAAATTATCCCTGGTAAACCCTCGACACTTGTCATCACTGGTAATTGTTTATTCTCCAACACAAGAACTAGCATAGGGCTTCTTATAGGAATACTTCCTAGCTTGCTGCTTTGACAGTGGAAACCCTTTTCTCTGAAGGAGTCTTAAGGAATACAAGACAGCACTCCTATAGAAAACCTATCCTTACATCCAAGGCTATTATTGAAAATCCTCAGTATTCTTATTGAAATATCATAATATGATACATAAAAGAGTTATTACTGTTATAATAGTCAACCTGATTTGAACAACAAACCAGCCTAGCTGTTACATGATTGTGTACAACCTGAGTGACATGGTGAAGTCTGCCATTGAAGAAAGATGACATGTATTTTCCTCTGAAAACAGATGAGTTAACTTCTTTGTAGTGTTGAATTTAATATATTGGGTCACATCTGCTAAAAGATTATTATACTAGAAGGAGGTAATGGATAATTTATTAAAATACCACTGCAGGGAGATAACAGGCTATCTGGTTAATATAGAGGAATGCTTGATGGTTACACTGAAAGCTCCCTAGTGAATTCTTTAACATAGGAGTAGAAAGGGAGATGAAAATGATTGCTCGTTATATAATGTTTACTATGTTATATTGGTGCCTAGCAGATGAATAATATTTATGTTAACAGCTCCTTTTCAGCTTTTTATATTGGTCTCCCGCTGGTCTAGAGACGATATATAATTGTACTGGAAATAGTCAGATAATACTTCTTTGTAATGGAGGGTGGCAAAAAGGTTCTTCCAACACATCACCCAAGCTGGATAGGGAAAGATATCGCATCTTTGTGCCACAGACTGCTAAGATTTTAATTTACTCTTTCTTCATGAGCTATTTCTCATCTTCTTGTAAATTCAAATGAACAGCAGAAACAGCGTCCCACAGGCAGTAAGAGTTTCTTTGTGGGTGGGAAAGCTTCTTTCCTTTGCCTCAAAGGAACCTTGCCGTTGCCATGCTTACTGAGTTTGGGAAGGACCAAGTGACTCCATCTTTCCGTGAATGCTGAAAGCTAAAAAGCTGACAAATAGCTGTCCTGTCTTACTGAAGTTACACAGTTCATGTGTAACTGACCACTCTTAGATAAAGATTTTCATTCATGCCTTAAGAACTGAGAATTGACATTTTGGTTGGTGTTTACATTATTTCTTGTGTGTATGTACAGCTTCCTACTTAGAGAACAGAAATGAAACCAGGTGTTTGGTGGTGATGTCCAGCTGGAACATCCCCAGATTAGGTACTCAGAGGAACTGACATGCCTCAGTTTTCCTGCTAGCAACAAAGGACAGTTTCACATGGCAGCTAAGAGCTCAATGAACCTAAAAAGTCCTTAGCATCATTTGCTTTCATTGATTCCTTGGGCTGATGCTTCTGGGTTCATGCACACCTTCTGTTGAGAAAGCTAGGCTTTAGAAATAACAATGGTTGCTTGAAAAAGTGAGTTGGCATATTTTTAGAAAAGAAAAGAAAACAAAACAAAGACAAAACCCAACAAGCCTTTTGCATATTATGGATTATTCTTCTCAGGCCCAGTGATGTTGTGTAAGAAACTTCTGACCATACCTATTAGTCACTGTGGACTGAAGGTTTGGGGTGGAGGGATCCTTGCTATTGTGATAAGAGCTGGTTCTGTGAGTTTTACTGGATTTAAGGGATGTGAACACTTGGAAGAGAGCCAGTGCTATGCTCCTTAATCCTTATCATCATTAGCTGCCTGGAAATGCAGTAAAGATATTGCTTTCCTATTAAATGGATGATATTAAAGTAAGACAGAGCAAGACTGGAATAGGCCACAGATAGGAAAGCATTGCTTTCTGATTTCCTTCCTCCTTCCTCAGGGAAGGAATGACCGACATTAAAAACATGTATATTATGAAAAAACACAAAACAAAGCTCCTCTTTGGTCAGTTTAGTTCCATGATAACTACATTTCCTAAATACATTGTTGTATGCTTCATTATAAATGCTTGTCTTACTGAAGTTACTTACAATGAAAACCTGAAGTGTTTGGGGGAGCAAAAGGGATATACTGAAGTATGTTATGTGGTGATTTATCCTGAAAAAGTTGTAAACTCCTGTATGTCAGACAGTTTGGGGGATTTTTTCTTCTTAACCTCTTGGTATCTAATGCAATGAAAGATTATGGTCCCTTCTATTATAAGAAGGATCAACAGGGATATAATAATCCTAATGCACTGCTGCTTTAGTACCTTTCCTTTATAAAGTTTTAGATTTAAAGCTTCATACAGCTTTTGTGAATAAGTAAATGGAATTTGGTAGGATAGCTTGAATTCTGCTTAAATTCCTGCCTCTGAAAAGCAATAGCATTCAACTGTGCATACCAATGCTGCAGAAGGGTTAAAAAAGGTAATGTAAGAAAAACTCTCTCTGCACAGAACTGTCAGAGTTCAGCACTGAATATGACAGTGAAAGTTTCACACCAAAAAGCCCAAAAGTGGTCAAGGGTGTTTTTACAGAAGCAGCTCAGACTTCGGAGATCCTCTCCTGATTGGATGGACTTAGTATTGGTTTAGCATTAACGAAGGCATTGGTCTTTTCTGAGGTTTAATGTAGATGACATGATTTGTCTGCCTAAGACTGTATGTAGGATCACAGTCTCAGAGACAGTATCATTTAAGGAATCACAAGCAGAGCTTCCAGTAGTATGTGGTGGCTCTTGTAATTCCTGAACAACGCACCTGAGGACTTGGGAAGAAGAATAAAAAAACCCTCCATAGCTAGTTACAATAACTTGTTATCCAAAATACTTGCTGTAGCATTGCAGCAGTCTTCTGATGTTAAACTATAGGTTTAGCTTTACGTGTACCAGTTACAACATTCCCTGATTAAACGTATTAAACAAAGAAAGAAGTAATTTCATGCTATTAATGACTTATTCTCCATAGAGGGGGGAAAACCAGTAATGCATCATTAAAGCAAAAACATGTGCTACTGATTACATATATGTATAACTAGTAGTTACTGGTATCAGACAATACATATTTCCCCTTCCTGTGTCAGAAAACTTGGACTCCTTTTTTCCTAATGAAATGCAAAATCAAAGTTAAGCTGTAGCAAATGTGGAGAAAGCAGTTACCTGCTGCAATATCCTTTCAGTAGCGTATTTGCAATTTTTTAACAACTAGTTAAGAGTAGTTTAACATTGCATTAGGTATACTTAATGCAACCAAACAGACATTATTTAAGAGTGAACTGCTATGAAGTAAATAGCTGTTTAAATTAACACAATTTACTTCAATTTGCTTCAAATGTAGTTTACACAATTTACTTAAAGGCTGGTTTGCTACATACTGCTGCTGCTGTGCTTCTGTGTGATAGCTTACTAAGCTGTAGAACCTTGAGCACTTAGAGGTCTTGGTCTGACATTTCAGTGTTGAACTTGAGTTCAACAAGAACTCTCCTCCACTGAGTAACTATGATTTCTGTGAACTCTTCTAATCACAGAATGATAGAATGGGTAAGGTTGGAAGGGACCACACTGGATCATCTGGTCCAACCTCCCTGCTCAAGCGGGGTTATCCTAGAGCATATTGCACAGATTTGTATCCAGATGGTTCTTGAATATCTCCAGTGAGGGACACTCTACAGCTTATCTGGGCAGCCTGTTCCAGTGCATGGTCACTCACACAGCAAAGAAGTTCTTCTTCACGTTCAGGTGGAACTTTCTGTGCACCAGTTTCTGCCATTTGCCTTTTATCCTCTTATTTATCCTCTGAGAAGAGCCTGGCTCCATCCTGCTTTGCACCCTCCCTTCAGATACTTATAGACATTGATTGATGAGATCCCTCCTCAGTTGTCTCTTCTGAAGTCTGAACAGGTTCAGGTCCCTCAGCCTGTCCTTGTAAGAGAGATGCTCCAGTACCTTAATCATCTTTGTTGCTCTCCACTGGATCTACTCCTGGAGCTCCATGTCTCTCTTGTACTGAGGAGCCTAGAACTGGACACAGCACTTCAGATGCAGCCTCACTAATTGCTCTAGGCAAAGAAGTAGACCTATATAGTCACAACTTTTAGAAATTACTAATATGTCCTGGTAATCATGTTTTTCATAATACCATATAAATGGGGAAAAATAACAGTTCTCTTTGTTCTTCCACATCAACTGAACCATTTGGAAAAAAAAAATCCTTGACTGTTATGTGATGGAAGATTCTTTATCTAAAATCTTACCGCTAAGTCATTCAACTTGAATGACTGAAGTTTGCTTTTGCTTATAGCAGTTTTTGATTGTAATAAGTAAGAAATCAGTTTCTTTTCAGTGTGACTGGAGACTGCTTTACTTGGCAATCCTGTACTTTACCAGCACGTTCCCTAATTTCACAGACACTTGCTGTGAAATGCAAAAGAAGTAATGAACTGTGTGTTTTTTAAATCTTCTAGCTAAAAAGAAGAAGCCAAAGCTCTTAAACAAGTTCGATAAGACCATTAAAGCTGAACTAGATGCTGCAGAAAAACTAC
The DNA here is from genome assembly GCA_013397135.1 of Pachyramphus minor. Lineage (NCBI taxonomy): Eukaryota > Metazoa > Chordata > Aves > Passeriformes > Tyrannidae > Pachyramphus > Pachyramphus minor. The sequence goes on along the minus strand of VYXB01005448.1, from coordinate 460,857 downwards.
GTAAAAAAGTAAGTTTGAATGTTTCACTCAGGAATGTAGGCAATGGACAAAAATGATAAATTAAAAACTTAGCAAAAGGGAGAATGACTTCTAGATTTTTTTTTTTTTGGTGCAATTAACTTTTAAAAATTTAATAATCAGTGCATAAATTTAACTTCTGCTGGATATTTTATTTAGATTTTTTAAAAGTCATAAGTGTATGTCTGTTCATGTGTGTTTGCTCACTGTAAACCTTGAAAATATTTAGCTCAACCATTAAATTGCAGCTTAAATTGATCACATGGAACAGGGTTAGTTCTATCCTATCACGGTTGCCCATCTGAGTACCGAAGTCAACTCTTAACAGAGAACTTAATACGTGTGGATTATTACTATTACTATGGATCTCTCCATAAGTGTTCACGTGCTTCAGGAGTGTTAGGTGCAGATCTGTGAGGTAGGTATTGTTTCTGTTGGGATTCTGTGTCCTGTGAGTGTCTCTGCTCCTGTACAGCTGCTTGGAGGACAAAGCCCCTGCTTCTCACCAGTGGCAGCAAGACTTTAACATCAGTCAGTTCAGGTAGTTCTGAGTTTGATAACTTGACTGTGAAAAGCAAACAAACAAACAAAAACCAATAGAAAGCAAGCTCTTCAGTCATCTCCCCTTATAAGTTCCAATGTTGTTCTTTTATTTGAGTATTTCAGAAAATAAGACCTTTGCAGAGATGTGAGATCTCTTTTCCAGATGCGAGATGAGATAGTAAAGCAAGACTGTGGCTGTTAGAAATGAGATGCCTTAAGTCTTTAGCATGTAAATGTTGTAAAAACTCTGATATGCCTCACTGACAGTCCTAGCATATAAAGAAAAACTGCAGGTTTTGTTGTACCCTGGATCTGAGATGGATGAGCAAGGAGATATACTATTTTCAGTACAGTACAATAAAGACCATTTTAGTCACTGCAAATGAAGGATTATTCTTGATTTTCAGAATACTATGCCATTTTGACTTTATACTGCCATGTATGCAGCCCTAGAGTTCTGATAGGTCTGTGATTGGAGCAGAGGGCTGTTAGAGAGTACTAACCTCATGCTGCCACTGCTGTTCATCACTAGAAACCTTCTTTACATGTTAGAATATAAAACCAAAAGGAATTTTCATGCTTTTTGTTACTTAAGCAGTTGGTTAATCAGAGAAAGGCATAACATAAATTTTTGCTGAGCCTATAGGGTCAGTTTGCTGACTCAATTTTCCTGCCTGTGTCTCTTGGTAAGTTACAGATAGTCATTCGTGTCATGTAGGAATCAGCATAAATTTAGTAATAAATCAGACGTGTAATATTTGAAGATAGCAAGGTAGTTGTGTGTAATAGCCCACTCATATTTGTAAAGCTGTAAGGGCTGGAAGTGGCAGCAGGGTCTGTTGCCAAGTATTGCCAAGCAGTGCTTAGCACCTATTTAACAGTGTGGCTGGTTCTTCTCGACTTCCATCCATACTTGCTGGTCAACATCCATCATGAGAATACCATAGTTATGTGCAGACTTTATGTGAGACTGGTAAGAGACACAGAGCACGTGTGAGGTCTCCTGAGGGACATTGTTATGCAAAATATTTGGAGGAAACAGGCATACACTGTGGATGAGTCTACGGTGTTTCCCCTGGAAGAACTGAAGTTATGATACTGTTCATCAAGAGAGATGTGTGGAAGAGAAAATTTCCATATGTGTCTAGAGCTTTCTTCCTATTCTGTTATATTAATTTTGGACTGTGTTATTAGCAGTAGAATCTTTACTTTTTTATATAGACAGATTATTGTCATGGCAGCATTTTGTACAGTCAACAAAGGGAAAGTGAATAAAATAAAAAAAGCTACTAATTTTAACCCTGGAAAGTAGGTAATATTGTTTCATAAATAATGACAATAAGTTCCTCTTAAGTTAGAAGGCAGTCCTAACAAAAGTATGAGTGAAAACTGTTGATTCAGAGTGCATTGCATATTTTGTGTTTGTTTTTTAATTGTGGAAACTAATGTCTTATGAGGTTATTCATCCTCCAGCATTTTTATTAGATAGAATTGCTGATAAATATCTCTACTTTCCAGGGAAAAGTTGAAGAAGCTCTGAAGGCCTTTGAAGCACTAGTGAATCAATATCCACAAAGTCCTCGAGCAAGATATGGGAAAGCACAGGTACTTAAAAAACAAAAAACAAACAAAACCCAATAAATGTTAAAAAAGCTAAAATAAACATGTTTTTAGCAATAGAGTTATAAATCCCAGTCAGAATTAATTTATAAATTTATGGAGATTTTCTATGCTATCTGTCATATTATATCTCTTTCAGTTCACTATCCTTCCCCAATTGCGTTGGCAGCTTTTGTCTAACTTTAGTCTAGTGGAAAGTATTGTAAATAACACAAAAATAAGATATGCCCTGTAGATCTCATAAGAACTGTCAGGTGAATGGTAAGAGATAAATCCCAACTAATGGCCCAGTGCAGGAGCAACAGGCAGAACTTAGCTGTTACATGCTGTTTGCTGTAACTGTTAAATCAACATGTCAGTCAGCTCTGGGATAAATGCTGCTTTTTGCTTAATGGCAGTAGGGAAGAGGATTTGGAGTTTTTAGGTAGAGCATGTTAAAGGATAAAGAACACAAATTCTTAGACAAGGAGGCTTAATTAACTTTTTTTTTTTTTTGTGGAGAGAGTTGTGTTTCTGGTGTTCCCCTTAAAAAAAAAATCCAACCTGAATGCATCAGAAAATAAACTCTGCATTCATAATACTTTTGAGCTGTGTTGGAATGTCTCAGAAGAGAAAAAAATATGAATTTTCATAGGATAATCCTATTGCACTAGCAGTAAAAAGGACTCCTTAAACTCATGTTAATCAAGATGAACAAAGTGAAGCCCTCACTGTAGGAAGGAATTGTGCTGTTAGACAATTAATCAGGCACTTGAATTGGAGTCAACCAGTTTTCATTTGGTTAATAATAGTCATGCTAAATATCCAAAATACTGTCACACAAGCACTTGATGCACAGCAAAGCAAATCTTCTTCCTTGAAAAAAGGAAAGTCAAATGTACATCAGAAAAAATAATTATTGCTTAAAAGTGATTTCTGACGATAACTCTGAAAGCTGCCTGATGAACTGTTTGGCAGAGTATCCATGCTGTTTGGTGTTTCACATACTCAATTTCGAAGCAACTCAAGGAAAAAAAATTAAAGGACGGAAGTACAAAAAGATTTCAGGTGCTTTCTACAGCATCTGCAGCAAACACAGTTGAAGCAGTTTTGTTTAATGCATATGTGAACTTAAATAGACTAACAAGACCTTCTGCACCTGTGGTGCTTGCCATGCTCTGCAAATTGGCTTAAAAAAAGAACATAAGCCAATAAATGTAGAAGTATTTGGGCAGAATGCATTAGACACATGAAAATGCATGCATTTATATAAACAATTTAAAGTAAGCCTTTAAAAATTCTGCATTTGAGATATAATCTTTTTCAGCTGTTGAAGCAGATTATGAAAATGACTTACCACAGGTGAAATCAGTCATAGCTTCTGTCAGGTTCACTGAAGCTGTAATTTCACTGTAGAGAGATCATATATCCTTTGGTCTGCTTCTGAATTTGATGAGTGAGTTTAAGTTTTCAAAGAGTTGTAGGGTAGATATTCTATCAACATATGCAAGAGCAGAGCCAATTCCTAAATAATTTTCTAAGAAAGAGTGTAAATAATTTTGTCAGAATAGATGAAAGGAATATTTATTGGTGTGTTTTGATCTGTGTATTGCTGCCAGAGTGAGGCTTCGTATACAAGTAGTCCAGAGGCAAAACTTAGCATTTCTTCTGTATTATTAAACAGATTGCTTCATTTATTTTTGAAAGCAGAAATTACAAATTCTACAAATATTAATGAAAAACCTGTGTTAATGTATGTTTTATGTGCAAGTTTAGGTGCTTTCAAATAGTTTGTAGGTAACAAGAACTAATGATAATTCTAATGTGCAGTTATTTTTAAGAGTAAGGGATTATTAAGTGTTCTAATTATGGTTTTGTGATTCGTTCTAGTCTGAAGATGACTTAGCTGAGAAAATGAGAAGCAATGAGATGCTGCAACAAGCTATCAACACCTATGATGAGGTGGTTGGTCTGCCAAACGTCCCTTCAGATCTGATAAAGCTGAGCTTGAAACGAGAAGCAGACAGGCAGCAGTTCCTTGGTAAGTTTTTAGGGTGGTGTAAAAATTATGGAAGTTGTGTGAGCAAGACTTTCAAGAGGTCAGTAAGGACTTAAAATGCCAATTCCATTGAATTTTTAGTAGGACTTGTCCTTCTAATGTCTTAAATGCTAGTGGAAAAAAAAATATTTAAAATTTTTCTAGGGACCTAGTGTCTATAATTTTCTTGTATATAATAGTGCCTGTAGAAAGCTGCAGTAGATGCTATGAGAAGATATCATGAGAGGTGTCAATTTTTATTGACAGACAAAGAAGAAAGTCTTCTTTTACTACTGAAGCTGAAGAAAATCAAGAGGAAATTAATGGCATAAGCAGAGTAAACATATTCAGAATAAACTTTCAGTAAACAGAGAAAAATGGAATTGAACTTGGGGATAATATTGGTTTAGATTGTAGGTTTAGATCCAAATTCTGTGATGTATGAGAAGTGCTGATTAGAATATGAGGCACATTCAGTTTTGCAGAAAAGTGTTCTGTTCCCAGGGGGCAGATTTTTAGTACCAACTTATTTTGTTCTTGCTGTTCCTTTGCACGACCTCATCTAGGAAGCTGAGGAACATACTTAATTTTAAGCACATAAAGCATGATAAATTTCCATGATAAATAATGGAAATAGAGTAGAACTATTACTTAATGCTAGAAATGCATTTAATTTCTTAATAAGATTAAGTTTATTATTATATGTTTACTTAATTTTGTTGAGTGCTTTGATACCTGTTTACAATAAAGCAACCAAAGCTTAAATAATGTTACTGCTGCACTGTAAAGGGTTCTCCACAAGAGGCTACCATAACACTGCATGATGTGCACTTGCAATGTTTCCCTGAAATATTCCTGGTATTGCTACACTCCAGTGACAACCAAGCAGCTGAATATGCTCCTACCTGCACAAGCTTTTTCAACTTTTCCTTCTTGTTCATTAGTGAAAGTGGAGCACTTGGCTCTGATTTGTGTTTTCTTAGATGTTGTGTAAACGCCTTGCTGCTGTTACTCCTATCTGCAGTTGTAATTAAGTCTTGTTCAATCAAATCAGGTCGCATGAGGGGTTCCCTGATTACTCTGCAGAAATTGGTTCAGCTGTTTCCCAGTGATACTTCATTCAAGAATGACCTTGGTGTTGGTTACCTCTTGATAGGAGATAACAGCAATGCTAAGAAAGTCTATGAAGAGGTGAGTTTCCATTCCAGTCAAGTAAAAATATTTGCATTCATATTTTCATTCTAAAGAATGATTGATTTTGACTTTTTTAGTTGTTAAACATTTCACATGTGAGGTTTTGAAGGGTTAACATAGATATATATTTTTTCTAGTGCAATTATCTTCCAATTTTAATTCAGATTTCCTGGTACTGTTATTTTTTCCTCATTGACAGAAAGATGCAGTTTTGTTTCATGTGCTTAATAACATTTGAAATTTTACACTTTCTGGTAGCCAGGTTTAGAATATATTGACAACACATGTAGGTGTTTTGTATGTAATGTGTAATATGTAATGCATAGTATAAAAAAAAATATCCAATCTGCAAGGCAAAGAAAGCAGAAGCCAGTCTCTTTACAGGAACAGCATCTCTAACCATTCAATCAAGTAGTTCAGTACTCACCCAGCTATTGCTATTTAACCTTTGCTTTTTCATATTTTTGTAGGCAGCTTAAATTCTGTTTTTCTTTCACAATGTTTGTAATGTGGATGATTCAGTGGATTTATATTCTTGTCTTATGGTTGTTTGGCTGGGGAGACTTCGCTGCTAGGAAAGGCCACTCTGCTCCTGTGATCTAGAAGCCCTGTTAACATCTGGAAACTGTCTGACAGATGTGGAGCCTAACATCACTGGTAGAGCACACAGTGTCCACGCCTGACCAAGAGAGTCTTGTTGGTGTTGGCACACTTGTTGCAGGGCTTGTTTAGTACAGGCCTGGTATGGTAATTGGCTGGTTATGTGGGTTGGAGAGGAGTCAGCATGGTTAGTGCCACCTCCTGAGAATAAAGGCCCAGTTGTCCATCCCCCACATCTGGGACTCTGAGGGGATTCCAGTCTCTGGTAGTTTCTCAGAGAGAAGGGGAACATTCAACCACATGGTTGGAAGCAGGAGCCAAAAGCTAGTAATACCAATTTTTTTCTCTTGAGCTCCTCTGGTAGTCTCAGATGTTGCCAGAATAATGTTTACTTTGCTACTTTGGCTACTTTGTAGGTCCTTCCATAAAACATGGCTGTTCAATCATTTTTGTCTTGCTGTCAAAATTTCTCAGAGGATTGGAAAATATCAGCTTTTAAAGACAGAATTTATTACCCAAACCTGCTACAAGCTTTATTAAAATTTATTACCCAAACCAAGCTGCAAGGAACTTGATAGAGACATACTCCTTTTGGGCAAGATTTTAATTGCAGTTATTCAGTGTTTTGCAGCAAACAACTGTTAGAATTTCTCAATATCAATAATCACAGGAATTTTTATACATGAAAGACGGTCATGAGTTTACTAAACAATTACTTTGATATTGAGTTTTATATACTTCAGAAGAAATATATATAGCTCTGATTAAGAACAGATATGCAAAATAAGAACTGGTGTGCTTTTAATATATTGTTTTCCATTCTTCTGTTGACTTTATCCAGTGTAATAACTCTATTTTGCAGTTCACTAACCACTGACATAGAATAGCTCATAGTGGTAAAAGGACAGCAAATACTGGTTTTTTTTAAATCATATGGGTTTGTGCATATTCTGGGTATTCCTCAGGATGAATTCCAACACATTAATATAAATTTGTTTTTGTAACTCAGGATACATTTACACTAGGGATTTTAAGAAATAATACCTAACCAAAGAAACAGGGAGAAGCTCATGGGTAACAACTTTCATTCTTGGTTCTACTGAAGGCTTCTTACATGATTTTGGGCAGATTTGTTAGGGGCTACCTGGTCTGCTCTGGAGTACTTCATTCAGCTGTTGCAATGCATATTTAGAAAGTCATGGCCATATGCCTTTTCTTCCGTAGGTGCTCAGATTCTCTGCTCAGTCAGTAGAGAGGGAGACAAACTGTGAATAGTGGTTCTGGGGGCCTCCACGAGACATCTTGCTCTTCCCACGATATTTGAAAAATGTGGGAAACTTCTGTAGTGTGACTAAATCCTTCTCACTAGTGTAGGACAAATTAATCTTTTGATAGGAAAACATAAAAGAGCACAGACAAGAGCATGAACTTAGTGCTGCACGGTGGATGCCTCCAATATTATGAATTCTGGATTCGGTTTCCCAGTGTAAGGATGTTCATACATTTTGTTCAAGTGTTCTTTAATGCAGAAAGCATGAGCACTTAGGAAGACAGAGCAGAGTTAAGGACACATCCTCAAGAGAACATACCCATAAATTCTCAGCTCTTTGCTGATTCCCCTCTGGTCTCATTCTTTTCTTCATGGTTGTCTGACTTCTTGTCTATGTGGTACTTGTTTCTCATGCTCAGGGAAATTCCCAAGTAGTTAAACACTCTTCTTTGCATGGGAACTTAAAGTCCAAATTTCCTGGGAATCTACTGGTTTGGAAAAGGTACTTTTGCTTCTTGCTGTAACATTTCCATCTTAATTCAATGTTACCTGTCTGCGTTAAGCACAGACTGAGCACATACAACCAGCTGGACCCTTCACAGGCATCATTCCCTACATGGAATCACAGTACATAACATTTCAGACCCTAGCTTGCATCATCTCTAAGGAATTAAATAGAAGCCAAAGGAATCCTAGTGGATGAAAGTTTTCTGCTTTTGGTTTACATTTAATAGTCAGTTTACTTATTTTTCCATTCAGTTCTTATTTTTCTTTCCAAATTTGCTACATCTTAGCAGCTTATTTTAAATGTCTTTAATACATATTACTTCTTTTAGCTACAAAAGCAATGCGTATAAACACTGAACTTCAGATCAAGAGATTTTTTTTCTTCCAGCTGTAGTGTGGTGTAATCTAACTGACCCAAAATACACTTTTCTAGAATACGTTTGCCTGAATTTTTGCTGAACCACAGATAGAAAATGGTGTCCAACTGGAGAAGATTTCAACTTTGCCTCTAATATTAAAGCATTTTCTTTTGAATGTTACGCTTAGGGACATGGAAACTTAATGTTAACGGTAGTCCTAGTAGAATTCAGAGCTATTTTTATTTTCAAAGAAAACATAACATTAAAAGTAGTCCTGGTAGAATTTAGAGCTATTTTTTGTTTTCAAAGATATACAGATTATAAAAAAATACAGCAGAAGAGAACTTTTTAAGACCAGTTACTCTGCTAATGGCACTTATTCTGCCTGCCATGCTGAGGCACATGTGCATGGCTCAGTGCAGCATTATACAGACATGCATAAGCCAGCTCTGAGCTATCTCAGGTACCAAAACCAGAATATCCACATTAACACAGTATTCTGCCCTGGCTAATTAGCCATTGATAGCCCCAGAGGTTAATATCTATATTCATGATTAATATTTAATGGGCTGTGAGCAGTTTAGTAAAACTTATTTCTAAACATAATTAATATTGCATGGAGCAACAGCAACAGAGTAATACAATTTACATTAAATACTTCCAGTGTAATTTCTGCTGATTGTATTTCTTCGCTTCTCTTTAGGGGCTCTGAATGTAGATCATTCCTTAATGCAACTCGGCAGAGTTTAAATGAACCATAATACAGAAAATCCTATTCTGTCTTAATTAATCAGATAGCTTTATCCTATAGTTAAAGAAACTGTAACAAAATTATATGGCTAATAAATATTTCTGTCAGTCATTTCATTTCACCCTGCAGGTACAGATTCTTGGATCAAAATAATTATACACAGAATGCTGAAAGACAAAAGGCATAAAATGCATAAGGTGGTAGTGCATTCTTATATTAGAGATCAAGTTCATCCTTACTACGGCACTTTTTGCTAATAATGTCTCATATTACGGAGTTCAGATAGATTCTCAAATTGTTTGTTCCCTCACAGTAACTCTTTTCTGCCAAAAGAAGTGAAATCATGCTATTTTATCTCATAGCATTTTATGCCCACATTGCTATGATTTTAGTTTTGCTTGGATGTAGTTTATACATAATAAGGTTTGAGAAAAAGAGAGAAGTTGGTCCAGAGAGCTTGTTATGGTTTTGCTTGTAATTATTTTGATTGAAAAATGAGGTTAGACAGTGACTGGAAATGGCAGAGGGAAATAACTATAATGTATGAAAGCATTTTATCCATGACATTAGAAATGGATTTAGGCAAGAGAAATTGCTCATCTGTCCGTTGTGTATTTAGCAGCTGTCTAGACATTCAGCGGGTATCAGCTTCTGTAATTCCACTGGCTGCTGGGCTCTTGTGATGATCCTCAGACTGATCCTCAGACTGAGGGTCTGTCCAGATAAAACTGTCCACCCTTATTTTAAGGAGAGAAGAAGTATAAAAACAGATTAACTTGACCATGTAATTGATAACACATAGAGCTACAAATTATCTTGAATGTATATATCATAGAAATGTGGAGCTGCAAAGATCAAGACATTCTCTAATTTTCCCGTCTGGCTAAGGCAAACCAAATGCACTTAAATCATCTCACTCGTGTTGCGGGTGCATGTTTCAGAACTCAGGCTGGACAGCTTCACACCTCCTTCCCCTGAAACATTGCCCCCCATACACTGATCCTTTTCTACAGCTGTCCCTGTACTTACAAACCTTTCCCTTGCACAGTCCCCATGACATACCAATCTCTGGATGTTTGCCCGTGAGTTTTCCTTTTCTGCAAAATTAAGCCAGTTTGTAACTCTGATATTGTCTGAATCTTGTTGAGGGTACAAAATCTTTTAGCTTAATTTAGCATGTCTGGTCTTGGTCCAAGAGGGCAGAACACAACTATACAAGAATAATTTATCCATTTATCCATCAACACTTTGTGTGAAAGCACATTGAGTCACTATTCACCTTCTTTCTTTTGGCTAGGGAAGTGCATATTGTTCCAGAGAGTGCTTCAATTTGCCACTGTGGTGAGAATGTCCGTGGTGTTCCATGGTTTGTATATCCCCATCACGTGATGCAGGTGTTACTTTACAGCTTCCTTCTAAATTGTAGTCACTGTGCTTCACAGCACAGTATGTTTTCTCTTGCAAAAAATAGTTTGCCACCAGTAGAAAACAATCTAATTTTAAACTATTTCAGGTATATTTCTATACTATGCTTTCTGTAACTGTGCTGTAGACTTTTTCAAGAGCAGCTTTCCTTCAGATTAGTCAAACCTGGGATAAGTAAATTGAGTGTTAATGAATGGGTTTAATGCTGTAATGTATCATGCTGTACCTCAAGAGAGAGGATGGGAAAGAATGGACAACTGAAAAGTAATTATTCCTGTTGGAATAATTTTAGTTCTGAGGCTTCAAAGTTTGAACTGTAATCGAGTTGTCTGGAGAAGCAGAAAAGTGAATGGGAGAAACAAAGTACAGACAAGCCAAGAGATAACCTGAGTCAGTAGTGGAAGCAGATGTCATTGCATCACTAAATAATAGTGCTCGCACAGGTTTGTTAGTTTGCATAGATCCATAAAGGGGTATTTTATTCATTTTGTTCTCAAACAGGTTCTAAGTCTGGCTCCAAATGATGGCTTTGCCAAAGTACATTATGGCTTCATCCTGAAGGCAGAAAACAAGATAGCAGAGAGCATACCCTATCTACAGGTACTTTATCACCCTCAGTAAATGTTTTAGCAGAAAAAATGTAGAATTGGAATGCATGAGATGTGTCAAACTAGAAGCATGCTAATTATGAATCACAGTTTAAGGTACCTGTTGGAATTATATTGCTGTATCCCTGCCTTTGAACTGGAACAAGGTTGTACATTAAGACTCCTCATTTCTTAAACATCAAGTGTTTGTTTTATCAATGGTTTTACCCAAAGTACATGGCTCTGAGCCTCAAACTGTTTTGAGATTGGCAGTATGCTGCAAACCTAAGGTTCTTGAAAGATCCAGAGAAGGCTTGCTCTGTATACTTCTGAGTGTTTGGAAATAAATACTACAAAATAAAACCTTAATTCATCTTTCTAAAATGCTTGTGTATACGTTTTTAGGGTCAGGGTCAAATGTCCATCTCTGAGTACATATCTGTCTTGGAGGGACTGAGGGGATAGGCCGTAGAACTTGATAACATTTCTCAATGACTTTTTACTGACTTATTGTATTCATTTAGCTTAGCTTACGTTACCATGGTGATTATATTTTCTAGCTAATTTCATAACCTGTCTCTTGTATAGAATTGACAGCCTATTTACAGCAATCAACTGAGCTCTTTTAGAAGTCCCATTGAAGTTTCACTTATACTTTTCATTTTTATTGATTTATTTATTTACTTATTTATTAGGAAGGACTAGAGTCTGGTGACCCTGGCACAGATGATGGACGTTTTTATTTTCATCTGGGTGATGCTTTACAGAGAATGGGAGACAAAGAGGTACATGTTTGACACGTTCTTGCTTTAAAATCTAAATCTCTCAGGACGGCAGTATCCAGAAAAACCTTTAATGATGGGCTTAATGTTGAAAACATGGGTGGTCCTATTGCAACAACAGTCCAACATGTAGAGGTCAAGATGAGCAACAGAAAAAAGTCTGTCATTGGAATAACAATACAATCTCTTAGCATCCCTTGCTTTAGAACTAACCTGAAGATTTTAAGCTTGCATGGGGCGACTTGAACTGAGGGATTAAACATTTGTTAAGAACTTTAATTAATGTATTTTTAGAGTCTTATTTTCTCCTCCTGCCACTTGCAACAAAGATTTTAATGAGAGTTAAAAAAAATATGTATGGAAGTTCTCTCATACTGTGGTTTAAGAGTATTTTATAAACTCTTGTTTTCCAAAATGACCTAGAGGACCAATGAATATGTGATAAAAGAAGACATTGAGAGGACTGAATATGTGGGCTGAGTTATGGACTTGGTCAATAATTAAATTAGCAAATAGATCAGAAAAGCATCAATTTGTACAACATATCTGTTACATGCCCAAGAAAAACAAACATATGCCACTGGAAGCTGTAGGAGTTTCTACTTTGTTTATTAAAAAACAAATTTTTTTTAAAAGCCAGATTTAAATGTGTGAATTAGAACTACTGTCATAGTAGGGGAGCAAAGGGCCTTTTCTCAAGACTGTTATTAGTTATGAACTTTACTATGGGAATGAATTGAAAAACAATGAAAAACCACTGTTCAGGTTCTTAGGTGGGAAACATGAATAAGCATTAAAAAGAATAGCAGAAATAGCTGTGAAAATCACTGCTTTTTAGTTACTTTATCTAGTAATGTCTGAAATATTAATATCTAAAATACTGTAAAACATGCTGACCTCTTATTATATTGTGGCCCAGTCAATAGGTGGATCTCCAATATGAACTATAGACAACTGAGCTATGATGAAACCTATGTATGTGATCCTTCTCAAGCCTAGTTCATCAAGTTAGGGTTTTTTTAATAATTCATGGAATGTTTATTACAGTACCTAATGCATGTAGTAGATCTAAAACATTGAAATGTAACAATATCTGAATTTTAAGCTAGATTTTTTTCCCTGTAATGCTCTTTCAGTGAGTTGGGTTTTTTTAATTTAAATGTTCATTTACAATGAGAATTAGTTTGCCTCATTTTACTTAGAAACACATGCATATGATGCATAGATAGAGACACATGCACAGTCTTCTTTCACGCTTTCTCTATCTGACTCTATCTCCTCTCAAATCCCTGTATGTTTCCATGGGATATTCTGATTTGAATGGTTGAGCCTAGAATATCCCATTGTAGTGTTTGACTAAAGATATCACACTGATGTAATTAATGTGCATCATCCCTAACCCACAGATGTGTTAATATTTATGGAGTTAATGGTCAAGTCTGCTGTAGAAAAAGTTTAATTAAGGACAAATGAACTTCTTTGGATAGTGGAGGCTTCTAAGTTTATCAGTAGAAAGTCCATTGTCAGTTTTTCTCACTGACCTTGCTAGGCTTGATGAATATCAAGATTTAATCAAGGAAACAGATCAATATTTAAGGAACATGTGAAATTGCTGTCACTGAAGGTTTGTTGAAGGTAGATGTTCATCTATTAGAGCTAAATTAGGAATTATGAATATGGTCTTGGTAAGTGTTAGGAAAACAGTGTTGAGTATGCCCTTTCCAACTAAAATTTGATAAAATACTAAATTGATTTAAAAAAAAGAAGTTAAAACTGTGGAAGTTATTATACAACAAAGCACTGTCCACACAGAATGTATAAAGCAAGTGCATCTCAAACAATTTCTGTCCTGGAGAAGAAGATACACTGTTGTAACTCTCTTAAATAATACTGCGGCCATTATTGAGTCTTTCCACTACCAAGACCTGCATGAGAAAAGGAAGATTCCTCCACAGAATCTCAGGAATGGCAGGGATGAGCAAGGCACTCTAACCCAACTCCATTCTGCCTAAGGCAACCTCCATAGAAAATTCTTCTAATAGATAAATATTAACAGTATTACACATCATGATTATAGCTGATGTATCTTGAGCAGCAGCATTCATACTCATCACTCAGTGGCTGAAACAAGTAATTCATTCCCCTTTATCATTTGGGCTAACTCCAGACATTGCAAATGGTTTCAGGCAGTCGGCATGAACAATCTATTGATATCCCATTGCTATTACAACTTACATCTTGGGGAACAGATGTTATAAATCTTAATGCTTTCATTTGAGAGATTTGACCAAGATAGCATCAAAATTTAAAGATACATTGTGTGTTACCCACAGGTGACAAATAATATTTTTTTGACCCACAATTTTACTGAGCTTCTATAAGGGAAAAAAGATGACAGCTTATATATGATCAGCTGTTATTCTGTTCATCCACAATGCTTTTATGTACTTCTGATAAATACCGTAAGGCAACACTCTATTGCAGACTTTCCTCCACAATTCAAGAGAGTTATAAAGATCAGAGTGCCACATTTTTTAAAAGCTTGAAGAAAATTTACAGATTCTCAAGAGAATTTTGGCCAGTTTCTGTTAAAGGTGGGGATTGCTGCCTGCTTCAATCCCTCTGCTCTGGACTTTTTATACTCATACCTGCCTATTTAGCTGTTCTGTTTTCTGGTTTATTTGGGTTTTTTTGTGTCATCTAAAATATTGTAGCTGTAGCAGTACTGCCGGGCAGGAAAGAGGCAGCTATATATAACCTTTGCTGTATGTGGTTTGTAACAGTACTACTCCTGCTGGATCTTTTCTTTGCAAGCATTCATTCCATTTGCTTTTTTTGCAGGACCTTGTTTTGCAGCTATACAGGGGTAAAGCAAGTTGTGTCAAGGGAGAGTAAGACAAGCATAAGTCTAGTATTAGCCTCAGTAGGTTTCTGCCATGTGACTGGTTTAGGTGTGGCAACAAATATTTGAAGAAACTCAAGTGCATTTAGGTATTAGATAATTAAGGAACAGTTTAGATCCATAAAGTCATCAGTGTTTTCACCATCACAGCATTTCCATTGGCAGCAGAAGACAGTTGTCTTTAATTCATAGGCAGAGAATTGAAACAGAGAAAACGAGGTTGACCAAGATGAGAAACAATTGGATTTCCCAAGTCCAAGGACAGGACCTGAATTACTTACCTATATTTTATGTGAATGGTTGTGAGATTATCCTGTTTTGTTAATGTTGGATTGGACAGCCTTGGCCAACTGATCTATATTGTCATTTGGTGCAGTTTTTTGTTTGTGGGTTTTTTCCTTTAAGTATTCATTAGTGCATTTTGTTAAAAGAATAACCCCAACATCCAAAGAGACAGTCTGTTACCTGCCAAAAAGTGTTATATTCTTCCTGTAGGAGCTTGACTGATGTGAATTTGGTTGTTAACAACTACAATTTTTTAGGCATACAAGTGGTATGAACTTGGATACCAAAGAGGTCACTTTGCTTCAGTTTGGCAGCGCTCTCTCTACAATGTCAAGGGACTGAAAGCTCAGCCTTGGTGGACAGCAAGAGAAACTGGTTATACAGAGCTGGTAAAGGTAAAACTTATTTCTGCTTCCATTTTTATTAAAATTACAGTTGTAAATTATTAAGCAGAGTAAATGCTAATCTGTAAGGTCTGAACTACTGTCTGTGAGTTCCAGACACCACTGTCAAACTGAGCACAACTGAGATACTATGAAATGAGCTCAGGCATTTTCAAATTTGAGAATGGTAACAGGATGGCCGAAATGATTAATAAACACAAAATTTGTATGGTAGACAACTATAACATCTCAAGTGGAAAATGACAACACACTTTGGTAATGCCTGGGACACCCACTGTGAATTTTTAATTAGTCAGGAAAGGCTGTGTCTTTCAGCTCTTGTGTAATGTTTAGTGACTTTGGAAGCTTTTAATTACACAAGAGAAACACGTGTAGATTCTAATGATAGATTTAACAAAGGATAGTAACATAGATTTTAAATTCATTAAAGGGTTTTTTATTTATTTTAAAATAGTTTATATTTTCAAAATTGCTTAGTTTTTATTATTTTATTATAATGTTAATAATGATTCATAAGAAATTAGAAGATAACTTCTTTTCCCCTGTATGTTTTAATTATTGGCGTGTGGTTTTGAAAAATTATTCTGCACAAATAATTTAAAACCATAAATGTTTATTTGCAAGAAACAAGTTCATTCGGAATGGTAGTTTCTTTACACTTAGTTACATAAAATGTTAAAAAACCTACTATGAAAGGATGTTTTAATTTAAAAAAAAAAAAAAAAGAGGAAGATCCGTCTTTGTTATGGTTTTAATGGCAGCATAAATAAGGCTGGGAAATTTAGATTAAAATATGTAATCTCCAATGTAATCTCATCAACACAAAAGAGCAATTAGCTTTATGGACTAGCTTTTGGGAAGATCTGAAATGTGTCCATATTGAACTAATTCTTGAGGAATGTGTAGGAATAGAAACTTCTTGCCATAAAAGATAAACTGGCAAAGTCTTATCATACTTCTGTCAAACAAATAGAAAATAATACATATTAGTTGATTGATGTTTTAAAGCTACCTGCAGTGTTGCCGAACAGTCTCTTACATATAAACTGCTCAAATTATTACAGAAGGTAATGATCCCTTCACCTTTGACATGAGTCAGCTTTGAAGGGTGAAAGAATTCAGTTCCTCTTATGAAATGGCTAGAGCTCCACTTTGAAGAGATTTTTTTTTTGGATAAATCAGGCCATGTATGAAGGTCTTGGTTTGGTTCAGCATCTTTCATGGCTCCTAGAAGAGCTGCTCAGACCAGCAAGGGTATAAATTCACCCAAACCTCCACAGCACAACTGCCTCTCTGGAATCCAGTAACATCTCTTCAATCCAGTCATTTGGTGGTGTATGTTTTAGCCATCTTTAGTGGTAT
Source organism: Pachyramphus minor (assembly GCA_013397135.1). NCBI lineage: Eukaryota > Metazoa > Chordata > Aves > Passeriformes > Tyrannidae > Pachyramphus > Pachyramphus minor. Next base: position 444,231 of record VYXB01005448.1, on the reverse strand, counting down.
ACATTTTATTAGCAATATATCACTGAATCTGGATTAAATTGTGGCTTTGAACTTACTTACATAGATACAATTTGGGAGTGGTAAGATTTGCATTTTTCAAGATAACATTCAGAATTTAAAGTATAAATGTGTAATGTGAGTTAAATGCATCAGACAAATATTTGTATTGCTGTGTTTCTCCCTTAACTCAAGAAAGGAATTACAGTTTTGAAAGAAAGCGGGTTTGATTCTAATAACATAAAATGCGGCAAACAAAAATAGAAGTAGTCTTCTCCAGAAAGTGGCAAAAAATTGTGGATAACATTGGATTTACTGATTTCTGAAATAGTCCAACTTATGTACATGCTCTAGTTTAAAAAAAAAACCCAACACATTATTTCCCCTTTTCACAGAGCAAAAATCAATCAACAATTGTTTCCTACTGCTTCATTTCATTACATTCCTCTTGGATCTGTGTGGGAAATGTGGGAAATGCTTCCAAACCCTAATGGTAGAATTCAATATGGAAAGCTGCTGTATAAAGCACTGGAGGACATGACCCTCTTTCTATGTGTTTCACTGCTTGATGTTAAATGTGAATGAACTATTTTCAATATCTTGGTAGTTTAATAATGCTAACTGAGGATTTACTAATGGCTGAGATGGTGCCATCTCAGATGGTGAAAGTTGAACTCTCTGGCAGCAATTTGGTTCCTTCCATTAGTCAGCACAGTTGTGGTCAGTAGCATCTCATAGCACAGACCTGGCTTGATTTTGTTGTAAAGGGCCATGTAGTTTCTTGGGACTCAAAGAAGTCAATATCATTTACTTTACTATTACCTACTTGCCTGGATGTCTCCAGAGGGTTTTGGGTTGGGTTTTTTGGGAGGGGAAGAGGATGGAAGACTGAGAATATCTCAGTAACACTTATCAGGACATGCTAAATCTTGATTAGTGGAACTGTGCTAAAGCGAAGTGGATCTTTGCATCTCTCTAGCTGCAGTTCATTGGGGCCTACTGTTTTTGTAATTTCCTTTAAAGAACAGGAAAAGGCACCTGATTTCTCAGGGAGCAGAAAATATAAACCTTTATATTAGGAAGTGTGTGGCAAGTGATTTATGTAGAAATGTTCTGCTACTATTTCTGATCTATAGTATTTCAGGCATTTGGATCTGGAGATTCAAGAAAGTATCTTTCTCTTTTGATCTCAGCTAAAAGTAAATCATACTTTTACCTTTAAAAACCTGTCATTTTCCCTTGGGACAGTTAGTTTTTCTCAGCCAGTCTTACTGAGTCATTGCATCTTTCTCTGGTACCTTTTGTAGAACCTCAGTTATAACATTATTTTGTGCTGGTGCTTGTTTAAAAAATAATAAAAGAGATACCTTATTGTTAGATCCTAGAGACTTTTCACTGGTCTGACATTAATACATAGGTAATGACTTAAGTAACTTTGTCCTTTCTGCATGTGGTGTCCTTTGACTTTTGGAAAGGACCCAAAGGATGCCTTGGCAGTAATTTACTACAGTGAATAGCTGATTGATTAAAGTAGATCTTGTATTGTTGTTTTTTGTTCGGGTTTTTTTGATGTCTTAGATTTTATTAATTAAAGTGCAGCAGGAAACGTGCAAAAAGAAAATGAAAGTACTGGCAACAGCACATATCTGTATCATTTTCCATAGATTGACAGGTAGGCCTTAATGGTTTAGCTAATAATAGCTTAAGATCCATAGTTAAGGGAGAAATTAAATTGAAATGTGCATTTAAAGTGTGGTTGGATTCTTCAAGGGGAGCCTTGTGTTGAAAAGGGCAAAGATGATGTATTCAAGTGCTGATGTTTAAGCACTGTGAGTGATTGAATGGGTGCAAGGAATCTATTTTGAAAGGTTTAAAACACTGCCCCTTGCTTGGAGGTCATCAGCATTACCCAGTGGAGATGTGGTAACTGTGAATGCTTTCCTATTCTGTTTCAGTAACAAAGTGAAGTACATTAAGCTCTTCACCATGATTTTATTTTATAGTTCAGTGGATTAAAGTGGATGTGTAGTCAGTACTTACACCTCATGTGAGGGGTAGCAACTTCTTAATCTCTGCCTGTTTCATTTATGACCATGCATGTGAAAGCACAAGAGTTAAGGATTCTTTCAATAAAATAGTCTCACATAAAAATAAACCAATATTAAGAAATCCCTATTTAAATTAAATCTATGCTATTGCCAGATGTACAGCAACTGTAAACTTCTATTGCTAGGAGATGTATTTAAAAAGCCACGTGGAGGTTTATGGGAGTCAGCTGCAAGCAAACAAGTACATATGTTCCCGGTGCTGGTTGCCTCCTGATTCTCCACTTGGAATCAGGATATTGCATCAAATATAATATGAATTCTTTGCTGTAATCTGGAGCTTGAATTCGTACATATCATGGAGCATGAGCATGTTTAACTTTTTTCTGTAGGTACCAACTATTGGATCAAGAGCCGTAAGTCTAAGTCCTGGCCTTAGTCATTATGCTTTAATAGTGTTTTGTGTTCTTACCATTCAAGGTAGGCCTAAGAGTCTGTAAAATCAGGGAGATCAAGGCTGAGCTGTGTTTGAACTCCCCACTTTATTTCTACCTGGGAATTGCCTGTTGCTCATTATAAAGCACTATGAGTGTGTTTTACAGATGGGGTCCAGGTTTTCAGGAGTATAGAAATCCTATTGATTTCAGGGCAATTTCTATCTAAAACTGTTGAGGAGTTAGTTCAAAATCAATGATATACATCAAATAACTTTATATCCAAAAGGAATATAGAAAGGAGCCTTTAAATGCAAGGGCAAACACCTCTACAGGTTAACATTGAGCCTGTGGCACTTGTGAGAGAAAGAAGTGACAATGCAACTCCTTGGATCACCAGTGCTCCATCTGCACCATCTGCGTTGACTTCTTACCTTTTTTCAGTTGAGTGAATAGGAGATGATTGAGGAAACGCAGAAGCACTTATAATATCTTTTAAAGTTTTCCAGTTTTGTTGATCTGTATCACTTTAAATTCAGGCTGGTGTGGATGTAACTTATTGTCTTCTTTCTCTTCTCCAGCCAGTGCAAAACCAGGTATTCAAGCTGGTATTTCCTTTTGTATATACCATAGTGCTGAACCAGTAGCAGCACTATTTTTCTCTGATTACCATATTCATCTCTGATTAGGTGGAAATTTTCAGTCTGTTTTGTGCCCAACATTTTGAAAAAGTCAGTTTTCCAGAGATATTCCAAAAAATTCCCAACACCTGCATTTTTACTTAATGTTAACTGTTAAATAAATGTTATAGAAATCATCAATGAGGCACAATAAGGTGAATGCAGCAGGAAAAATAAGTGCTGCTCCCCCTTTTCTGAGGAGTGAGAGAGAAAATAATTTGTTACTAAGAAAAGATTACTGTAATAACACAAATTAAATCCGTACTTTCATAGGTCTTAGCCTACTTAAAATTGTTCTAGTGGGAGAAAGTAGGTATAGTATAGACAGCATGTTCTAGGCATGGCTTGCCTTTTATGAGCTATCAATATACAACCTATTTTGTCAGATCAACTTGTCTTTTAAGTAAAAAAAACTCAAGTGGAAAATGCAAATGTTTAATTTGAATGGAGAAGGCTAATAACCATGTGGAGTTTTAAGACTAAAAGGGGGTAGTTATATCACCTAGTCTGCTCTGTGTTATACAGATTTTTGAGTTCTTACTCGGTTTTGCACATCATATAAAGAGGTAGTGTGGGAACATACCATAGCCTGTTTTAGTGTGAAATGGATTGAAGATGTCTTACACAAACACTTTGTTTGAAACCACAAAGGAAAAATGAAAACTATTCACCCAAAATCAGGTTTAGTGGGAAAAGTAAGCTGAAGTTGAAGTTATTTCTATCCAGATCCATTGTTATACTGTGGGGTTTCCACTTACATTGCTATGATATTAAAACAACTTATTATTGGTAGAATAAAAGATTTTCTACAAGTATAATGTTGTAAGGCAGCAGAGAACAGAAATTCTACTATTTTGTGTGTATGGTATGTATGAAGTGTAAGGCAGCTTACATGTTCTTAATGGTTATGCCCATAAATCAGCACCAGGCATTTCAAGTCATATATGATTTTTTTCAATAGCATCAACGTGTGTGAGTGAATCTCTGCGAGGCTTTTTGAAGGTTTAAATCATAAATTTCCACTGAAATGGTGTGTTTACATTTGTCCTCTTTGAACCGTAATATTTCTGCCAACACCTGGAGTTCCAGGTTATGTGAGTGGTTTTCTAGTTGCAGGAATGATTCCAGGTCACATGTGCAGCATTTAGGAAGATCAACGCTTAGCATGCAATACAAAATGATCAGTTAAAGAGCCCTTTATCAACCCTCATCAAAAAGTAAGTCAAAGTGAGGCCTAGGCTGCAAAGAAGCCGGGTATTGTTGAAATTTTACAATGCCGATGCAGTTGACTCCAAAGAATGCTGTAAAAGTTGTTCTTCCTGCCTTTACATGTCAGAAGGGAATAGAATATAAAGCAACTTGATAATAATGATGAAACTTTGGGTTTAGTGGTTTTAAATTAAAAAAAACCAAGATTAATAATGTCAGGGAAAAATAAAAGTTATACTAAAGCCAAATGCAGTCAGTTCTCAGTGCAGTAACATAGCTCTCACAACAGTCCTTAGAGAAAAACTGGAAGCTCATTCGGGATGAGGGTCTTGCTGTGATGGATAAAAAAAGCAGCCTCTTTCTGCCTGAAGATGAGAATCTACGAGAAAAAGGAGACTGGAGCCAGTTTACCTTATGGCAACAAGGTAAAACATGTTCTATTTCTTCTCTTACCTCAATTTCACTTTCTCAAACTAACATAGTGTAATGAGGAGTAGCAACACAGTTTTTTCCCCGAACTGTTTTTGTAATTGCTATGTACAGAAGAAGGGAACTAATAAAATAGTGTCTAGACCCCTGTGACAATAAACAGGAGTTCTTTATTCTAATTCTTGTTGTCCCCATGCACTTCTAAGAGTCCTTTAAGCATGTTAAGTGTTAAATGAGTATATTCCTGTCCTGACAAGGCTGCCAACATTTTGCATGGTAATGCATAGTACAGATCAGCCTGAGGGAAGATGAGGACATGGGAGAAAGCACATTCTTAATACTGTCTTGCCAGCTATGTGAGATCTGTCATTCAGAAATTGCATGAGCAAAAGAATATAACTTTGATAAGCCTGCTGCCCTGCCCCTGAACTGTGCAGTGGGAGATCCAACCTTCAGAATGACCTTAAATTCTTATAAAACTCTGCATATGAAAGAGTACCTTAAAATCAAATATTAAAAGCAACTCATATCAAAATGTAATCTGGTATTGAAATGGTATGATATTGGTGGTGTTTTTAATCTTTTTTTTCTATGCAGCCTCATTAATGTTTATACTTTTAGAATAATATTTTTTAAGTGATAGCCTGGTGTTCATAAATAATTTAAAAGCAAAATGTGCAGGCTGCTGTGATATTACAATATGCAACTTCTTCAGTTGCACAATCTGTAAAATGGGAATAATAATATTTACCTGTCTTTCAGTGTCAGCTCTTTGACATCTTTGTTGCTCTCCTGCGAAGCAGAAAAGAGGGAAGTGTTTATTCATTGCTCTTACCGATGCTCTATCCATTATTTTAACTAGGAAGAAAAAATGAGAATGCTTGTAAAAGTGTTCCGAAAACGTGTGCTTTATTGGAAAGATTCCCGGAAGCTACTGGCTGCAGAAGAGGGCAGGTACCTGGCAAACTTCTTCATGTTTGCAAATTCTTAATGCTGGGAGCTGGTGACTTTGAGGAATAGAGGGATATAGATATGGAGGGATGCACAGCTTTGGTATATTTAATGATGATTCAAGCATGGGATAAATTTCATGGAAAAAATATGCCCGATTTCAGCTGTCAGCAAATGCCAGGTGAAATATATTAGCTGAAGTCTTTCTGCAGACCCTTAAGTTGAGCCATTTTGTCTTGTGTTTCCTGGGAGCTCCTGGTAGGTAAGTAGTTATTTTCCGTGGGTCAGCCAATAAGTAATGACTTAGTAACCCTCAACCTGAAGTGACCTGATCTGACTCATAGCTTAACTCTGCTTTGAGCAGGAGATTGCATTATGTCCTTTCTAACCTGATTTTTTTTTTCCTGAGTTGAACCTAACTTTACATTACTAATTCAGTGATCTAGATTCTAACTGTGATAAACTTCACCTGTTTACCCCAGCCTGGCTGCATTAGACAGAAGGAGAGTCTCCTTGTGGAAGCCAAATAGCAGTACTACTGTCACATGCATCTTTCCTAAAGGTAAAGGAAAGAAATTTTACATCCATGAACTGTGGCTGTGGGTGCCAACAAAGTTTGTTTCAAGTGCCTACACTGACTATTTGGCTATAAGTTAACCTCATTAAATCATGCAGTAGATTTATATGGTACAGTTCAATACACATGTAGCTCAATGAATGGCCCAACGCAGCTATCATGAGATTCTGTAGGACAGAATTTTTTCCTTTTTTTTTTCCAAGTTATTTTATCCATAATAACTACATGATAATAAACTTCACATACCAAAATTAAGGATGCAAAAGCTGGAAAATGCAGTGCTAGCATAATCCTGATTCAGAACCTTGAGAGTATGTGTTCATCTTTTTCACCAGACTCCTGCATTTGATGTGCAGAACTACACTGGATGGCTACTGCTGTGGGAATGAACAAGGCTATTTTTTTTCCTGATTTATTACAAAGGCTGATTGTAATGAATATAACTGATGAGTGAAGTCATCATGGTCGGTGTGGCTAACAAGAAGAAAAGTTCTCTCTGTGGCATCTGTAGCCAAAAGGAACCTGTCCCGGAGAGCAAATTCTCTTTGAGAGAATTTTGTTAATCATTTTTGGTGCCCTACATGTTATCAGTTGGATATGATTTGCAGAAATGTTGTGTATTTGAAGTTATAGTCATGTGTTTACATATAAATGTAAAATAATCTGAAAAGTGATGCTCTATAAATCTTAATATTTACATCCAATATTAGGGGATGCATTAGGGCAATTTTAGTCTTATACTAGCCATGACTCAGATTTTACTGGCAAGTTAAATTTTAAATATCAGCTGATCTCTATTCACATACTGAAACACTGGGAGGCAATGGGAACAGACACAATGAGGAAATAAGGAATTCTGTCGTAGGTAGACCATTTGGATGCTCTGGACACCTCGTATAGTAACAAAGCTAAAAGAAATGTACAATAATCAACTACTTGCTCAGTGCTGCTGAAAGACTGTGTGGAACAATAACAAGTGATCATATTACTTAAAATTATATAATTCTTCTTAAAAATAGCAGTACACTAAAAGTATCAGAGGTAGGTTTAATTCTGGGCATTTCTTAACTCTTCAGGGTTTTACATTACAACCACGGTATTTTAGAACTGTTCATCTATAGCACTTGAGTACAGCACATAGATATAATTCACAGACATATTCAGACTGATTTGCTTGGGCAGATAATATATGTGAGAGTAATCAATCTGCAGTGCTGGTAGATTAACATTAAAAACATTGGTTTTCTTGCATATTAGTAACTATCCTGCATAGCCAGTGTTTTGCATTGCATTAGGGTCTGACAGGGCAAATAATACATCACGGTGTAGCAGAGGTTGGATTGAAGGATCTGTGTTCTGTTAGAAGAAACTTCTGGTAAGCTGAAACCTTAGACACCGAGAATGGGTGTGGCATTAAACACACTGTCTTCTGCTGACTGTGTTTCAGTTGGAGAGCAAGCAGCACATTAATCTGTAAGATTTATCAAAGTTCATCTGTCCCAACTAAATGTGCAGATTTGTCAGTTGAAAAGATGCTTCTCACCACTGTCATGCATTAGTCACACTTCCTGTTCATTGAATTGTAGAATGAACCAAAAAGGATGAGGAGAAAAGGGACATCTGGAGATTATTTTATTGCTCAAAACATGATGAGCTAGAGCAGGTTGCTGAGGACTGTGTGCAGTCATGTTTTGAATGCCTCTGAGGACAGAGATAGCCTCTCTGGGCAACCTGTTCCTGTGTACAATAAAAAAGTGTTTTCTTATGCTTAAGTGGCATATCCTGTATTTCAATCTGTGTCCATTGCCTCTTTGCTTTTCACTGGATACCACTGAGAAGAGCCTGCCTCTGCCTTCTTCACTCCTCTCATCAGGTATTTATATACATTGATAAGATCCCTCCTTGAATTGTATGTTCTCCAGGCTAAGTAGTCCCAACTGCCTCAGCTTCCCCTTGTGTGTTAGGTTCTCCAATTCCTAAATCACCTTTATACCCGTTCACTAGACCTGCTCCAGTGTGTCCATGTCTCTCTCACATTAGGCAGCACAGAACTGGATCCAGCACTCAAAGGTCTCACCAGCTCTGAGGGAAAGGATAACCTTCCTCAACCTGCTGCCAGAGCTCTCCATAATGCAGCCCTGGAAGCTGTTGGGGGTCTTTGGTGCAAGGGCACATTTATGGCTCATGTTCAAATTGACACCATGAGGGCCCCACTATGAGGACTCCACAGTCTTTTTCTAGAAAGTTTCCAAACAATTGTCCACCAGCCTGTATTGGTGCATGGAGTTACGCCTCCCCAGTGAAGAACTTTGTACTTTGTTTTGTCGAACATTGTAAGACTCCTGTTTCCTCCATTCGCCATCCTGCCAAAGTCCCTATGAAGGGCAGCAAAAAGAAATAAAAGTAGTGTATGGGCCATTCCTATGCAATTTTCTATCATCTGCAAACTTGCTGAGGGGAATACATTTTGTCCCATCTTCTGACTCATTGTGAAGCTATTAAATAGACCCAGTATTGAGCCCTGGGGAACCCCTCTGATGAGTGGCCTCCTGCTGGACTTTGCTCCTCTGATCACAACTATTTGAGCCTGGCCTAAATGTCAGGTTTCAATCCACTTCACTGAGAAATTACCTAGATCCTATTTCATCAGTTTGTTGATGAGGATGCTTATGGCAGACAGTGTTCAAAGACTAACTAAAGTTGAGATAAACAATATGCACAAAGCTAGACACCTCACCATAGAGAGCTGGTAAAGTACAATATCCCCTTCAGAAACCCATGCTGACTATTCCCAGGCATATTCTTTTCCTTCTTGCATTTGCTCCATCATATTCCCAAGGATCGAGGTGAGGCTGACTAGATGGTAGTTCCTCAGATCGTCCTACTTGCCCTTCTTGAAGATAGGAACAATGTTTGCTTTCTGTTAGTCCTCAGGGACTTCTGCAATGATCTTTCAAAGATTGTGTGGGTTGCGTATGGATTCACAAAATTGTCCATCTCCCTCAGATCTCATGGCTGGATCCCATTAGGACCCATGGACCAGGTTGTTTAGTTTGTTTAAATGTTCCCTAACCTGATCCTCCTCCACAGAGGACAAGTCGTGTGTGCTGCAGACTATTTCACTGATCTCAAATGCCTGTATTCCTGAAAGTCAGTCATATGAGTAAAAACTGAGGCAAAGAAGGCATGTAGTGCCTCAGCATTTTTTATGTCCTTTGTCATTAAATATTCTGCCACATTTAGTACCTGTCCCATGTTTTCTCTAGACTTCCTTTTATTGCTGATGTATTTGTAGAAATCTTTCTTGTTACCCTTCAATTCCATCTCCAGATTCAGCACCAGGAGACCTTTGACTTTCCTAACTTCATTCCTGCACATGCAGAGTGTCTCTACAGTCTTCCTGGGTGACCTGACTCTGCTTCCATCTCTTATATGACTCCTTTTTGTGTTTCAATTTTATCTGGGTTGCCATGCTCCCTGCAAATGGGGATTCTTGAGTTTGGACAAGGCACTACTTATCAGCTGTCCTAGACCCCTATTCTCTCATGGGATTTTTCCCAGAAGATCCCTGAATAAAACCAAGTCTGTTTTCCTGAAGCTCTAAGTAACAATTCTGCTTTTTGTGTTTCTCTGTCGTATCATGATCTTGAACTTCACCATCTCATGGTTGCTCCAGTCCAGACTGACAGTGACCTTCACAGACATGTCATCTGAGAGTGGCTGGCCAGTCTGATAAACACAAGCCTTGTGTCTCCTCTTGTCCATCCTTCTGAAAGATGAGTGTCTCTAAGTCTTTCTGACTGTAGACAGAAGATAGTTATTTTCAACTTGAAATATGACTACTGGTTATTTTAAGTAAAATACAATGTACTGTAACATACAAACATACTCCTGGATGCACACACATCCTGTAAGGACATGTTTTTTGTAGTATTGAATGCCTTTAGGACATGAGAAAGAGCAGTTGTTGCTGAGACTCTAACAAAAGTTTACATTATACTTTTCACCCATCATTGAGGATGAGGCAAACTGAAATCCTGAACTCCCAGCTGTCAGTGCCAAAAAGCTACACCCAGCAGCATGGCTGTGAAGTGGAATGTGTTGAAAATCTTCCTTTCTCTTCTTCCAGATCAAATATTCTATCATGCACCCTGGGACTCATGTCTGGCCCCACACAGGGCCCACCAATTGTCGGCTGAGGATGCATTTGGGCTTGGTGATACCTAAAGAAGGCTGCAGAATACGGTGTGCCCAAGAGAACAGGTACAGTTGGGGGCCTTTAGTTTGTTTTTTTGGGGGGGGGTTTTGGTTTTGTTTTGGTTTTTGTTTGTTTGGTTTGGTTTGGTTTTTTTGTGATGGTGGTGGGTTTTTGTTGGTTTTTTTTACACCTTCCTCAAGACTGAAAAAGTGATGGGGCTGCATGTAATTTGAAAAAATACTGGGTGTTTTATTGATCGGGGGTGTAATATATTTCATTAAACAGGTGGTTTATACCCTAACGCTTGGTACAAACATATAATATCACTTCTCAAACAATGCCAGGAGAACCTTTGGAGACAAATCTGCTCTTCTCTGCTATGGCGTGGAAATACCAGTGAGTTTTGTCAGTGGGGTCTCTGTGTTTACTTTTACAATGCCAGTCTAATATTGCTGCCAATAGAGTTCCTGTATTTATTTGGATTTTGGGGAGACTTCATTGCCTCTTCACAGAAGATAAGACTAAGCTAGAACCACATTTTCACCACTGTGACAGAATACTATGATATATCTGGCAAAAGCCTCCTTCTAAGCTGGTATTATTTGTTATAATTCACTTAAAATTATTCCAGTGGATTTCAGGATGAAGACATCTATGAAGTGTTTGGACCAGTGAGTTACGCAGGTGGCAATTTTTTTTAAAGTGCATTTTAAGTAAAATTTCTTACCCCTTACCTTTTCTTAGGGAAAAATTATACTGACTTGAAGACTAGTTTTCTCTCTGTTTGTTTGGTCCAAAAACCAAAATAAAATGCAGCAGTTGATACATTTACAATCATATGCTCCCCTGAGAAATGTGAGAAAATTTTATAATTGCTTGCATTATATTATTAAACATAGGAAAATATAGTATTAACTATATTGCTTTTTGCTTACAGACTCAATTTGCTGAGACTTACGTGAAATTCTCATTTTGTTTAATATCTATATGTATATTTTGGAATATTCTTGTCTTGTCTGCAGCACCTGAGTGCAACAAGCATTAATTTTGAATCCTTTCTGTGGTAGTAATGTACAGATTAATGTGATATTGAGAAATGAAACGCCACTCTTGTCTGCATGACTGCATTACATAGCAAAGAAATTTTTTTTGCATAACATTTGAAAACTACTACAATAAGAAATCTTTAGAAATTCTGAGGATAGGAGTATCCAGCTGTTAATAACCAAGTGTTGTTACTATACACTCCTGCCAACATATAGCTTATTTAATTATTTGTCGTAGTCATACAATCTACAATACTTACACCTAGGTTGTGATAGACATTTGTTTCCATCGTTCCAATCCAATATCCAAAATAAGCTGGCTGGAGGGAGACGTAACTAACAGGCTTAGAGGACTAATGTAGAGGCGTGAAGTCTTTTCAATTTAGGACATTATTGTGAATTCAGGTTGGTGGTGAATTCAGCATTGCCATTTGGTGGCTGTCTGGTAGCTGGTGGGAAGAAAGTAGTGGTTTTGGTCTGCTTCCAAGAGAGCAGGTGTCCACAGCTCACCACCTGTTATTGAGGCTGGCACCCTTCTTTGTCTTAACCTGAACAGAAGGGACAGTCCTGTGAAGAACGAACTTAACTACCTTGCTTGGTAGCAACACCCCCTCAAAGTCAAGAGTGGAAGAATGCCTGTTGCTGCAGACAGAGCTCAGAGCACCTCAGTGTGCAGGTTCCTGACCCTGGCTCAGTGTTATGTGTCCAGCGCATTTATTTGAAATCTGAAACATTCAAGAGTTGCCTACAGCTTATGCTAGAACATGTTAGTGTCTGTTGCTTCTGGTAAGAGCTATGCATTCAGAAATAAAGACAAGATTTTCCCTGGAAGCATTCAAAGTGTGTCCACTGCTGTCACTGAATGGGTTTTTATACATCCCTTCCCCATGAAAGAGAGGTGGGTGAACTACTGTGAAAAATAATGGTGCTAGGAGAAGACTTACCTTGGGCAATTTCCATTCCTCTCCTCCCGGTGGTTCAGAGCAGTGCTAAAGTAGTAGCTTCAAACAGGAGAGCTGCCTTTTCTGATCTTCTCTGCCACTGCTGTGTGTATGAGAGAGCAAACAGAATGACAGTTTTGTGCTTGATTGCCTCAGTGCCACACAGTGTGGTTGTTTACAAGGGCGAAGTTACCATGCAGCTCATCCTTTGATGGACAGTGTCTAGTACTGTGTTTTATTCCTTCACTTGTAAAAGGGGTTTTTTTGCAGCTCTTAGGAGTTGGTATACCTTGTGGTTGAGGGTCATGAAGATGTTTGGAGGGATGGAACATCTCTGCTATGAGGAAAAGCTGAGAGATCTGGAGCTGTTCAGCTTGGAGAAGAGAAGGCTCCAGGGAGACCTCATTGCAGCCTATCAATACTTAACAGGGGCTTATAAGAAAGATGGGGACAGTCTTATTTAGATAGGTTGCAACAGAACAAGGGGTAATGGTTTTAAATTAAAAGAGGGTCAATTTAGATTAGATGTAAGGAAGAAGATTTTTATAGAGAGGATGGTGAGACACTGGAATATGTTGCCCACGGAGATGGTAGATGCTCCATCTCTGGAAACATTCAAGCTGAAGCCTG
>VYXB01005448.1:397959-428795 GCA_013397135.1 Pachyramphus minor | reverse complement strand
AAGGCTGGTGAAGGGACTTGAGCACAAGTCCTATGAGGAGAGGCTGAGGGAGTTGGGGTTGTTTAGCTTGGAGAAGAGAGGGCTCAGGGATGACCTCATTACTCTCTACAACTACCCGAGAGGAGGCTGTAGCCAGGTGGGCATCGGTTTCTTCTCCCAGGCAATCAGCAGTAGGACAAGAGATTTAGGTTAGATATTAGAAAGAAGCTCTTTGCAGAGAGAGTGATCAGGCATTGGAATGGCCTGTCCAGAGAGGTGGTGGATTCACCGTCCCTGGAGGTTTTTAAGATGAGGCTGGATGTGGCACTGAGTGCCATGATCTAGGAATCACAGTGGTAGTGGATCAAGGGTTGGACCTGATGATCTCAGAGGTCTCTTCCAACCCAGTTAATTCCATGATTCTATGAAACGTCTCTGTCAGGCAACACAATCTTATTTTGACGTGAAGCTGCAGAATTACAGCCTTATGCAGAAACCATCCCAAGATCTCATCTTTAACGGGTGACACTAGAGCTGTGCACGTGATACAGAAACTACCCCAAAGCAGCTCAGCACCAGAGAAGGAGAGTATGGTCCCTATGTTACCACTGTGAAGTGTTTCTCACACAGTCAGGCCTCTAGAAAGTATTTATTTGCATGCTAATGGTGGGGTTTGTAGCCTTTTCAAAAGAGGCTAATAGTTCTGTCAACTTTATGACTTTTCGTTTGTTGTGCAAAACAGACTATCCCATTATGATGCAAATGACAGATCCTAGGTTTTAACCTCTGAAGCTACTTCATCTGGGTGCCTGGAGTTGTTATTGTCCTTAGCTGAGCTACACTGTCAGGCTATTTAGATCAGTTTTTTTCAGGCTCGGTTTACTTTAAAAAAACAGAAGCAAACAAAAAACAAATTCAGGAAAAATAAAATAAAATAAAAATAAAAATAAAAAAAATAAAAAAATTAAAAAAAAAAAAACACAAAACCAACAACAAAAACCAACCAACCAACAATAACAACAAAACAGAAAACAATAATAATAAAAAACCCAACCAAAAAAAAAACTAAAACCAAACCAAAAAAAAAACAACGAAAACCCAACTATTCCTCCCAACAACAAAAACACCAAAAGTCAATTGCCCCAAACAAAAGCAAAACCAAATCACTCAACCCCTTCCCAAAACACTCCCTCCAAAAAACTTCCTTAAAAAAAAGCACCCAAAAACAATCCTCCCCAAAAAAAACAGAAAACCAACAAAAACCAAAAACAAACAACAACAACAAAAAAAAAATACCGAACCAAAACAAAAATATAACCCAAAGTCTGCTTGAATTTTTTTACCACATTATAGCATTGCAAGTGATTGACTCCCATTGACTTGAATAAAACCAATGTAACTTTATTGCAATAGCAGCAACTCAGGGTCTATATGACATAAAACATTTTTGTTACTGAATAACTCATGTGGTAGCAAAAAACCCCTCACATGATGATCATAGCTGAAACCTGCAAAAGGCTGGTTATCTGGGCCTTCAAGTTTGATGTCTGTGTGCAAGTCAGTGTGAACTTTTTTACTATCTTATGCTTTCTGGTTTATTTACTCTTGCTTAAATTATGTTTAGGTGATCATTTCAGTTGAAATTATCCAATTTCAATTTCCATTTTTCTTCAGAACATTACAGCACAACTCCATAAATTTTGATGTTTTTGCTTTCGTTGAATTAAAAAATAAAAATACTGAGATGAATAGGGAGTATGAATCTAGTTTTCACCATGGTTTTAAAAGAAGAAAGTTGTTTTCTCTGTGAATCAACACAGCTGAATGAGCTTAAGCAGTGCATTTCCATCTTTGATGGCAAGGCCTTTGTTTCTTTACCATTGTTACTGTTCATAGTGCTTAACTCCCTTTAAGGGCGTCCATTCTCTTGAACTGCTTCAGCTACTAAGGCATTCTGTTAAAAAACTTGATTATGTGTTCATTATAGAGTGGCTTTAGGAATGAAAGCTTTGACCATTGTTAACTTGACTGTTTTTCATCCAGTCTCACCTGAAAGGATATAATTAGGTGTTAAACTCTTCAAAATTATGAATCCTGGAGAAGCAGGCCAGCTGAAACTTGATGAAGTTCAGCAAAGGCAAATACAAAGCCCTGCAGCTGGTAAGAGATCATCACCTTGTAACTGTACAGGTTGGGTGATGACTGCGTGGAAAAGCAGCTTGTCAGAAAAGGGCTTACGGGTCCTAGGGGTAAAGTTGAACACGACTTACAAACTTCTTTTGGCTTGATGAAGGCTAGCTGTGTACTGAACTGTATTAGTAAGTTTATAGGAAGCAGTTTGAGGAATGCAATTTTTTCCCCTCTGTTCTCAAGACACTGCCTCTGGAGTACTGTGTCCAGTATGGGACTCTTCAGTATAAAAAATGTCATTGATAAACTAGAGGGACTCCAGTGTAGGATGAAAAGATGGTTAGGAGACTGGAGAAGCTCAAGGAACTGATCTGGAGTCTGAAAACAAGAAGGCTAAAGAGGAGCCTAGTTTCTGTCCTCAAGTACTAATAGGTGACTGTGCAGAAGACAGAGCCAGGCTCTTTTCATTATTATGAATTTTCATTATTACGTATTATTATTCATTCATTATAGAATGAGAGGTAATGGATGCAAGTGCGAAGTAAGATAACAGGTACCCCTAAAATGCCAGGCAATGGAAGGATTTCAGAAAAATTTATTCCAAAGTCAAGAATGCTAGACTTACAAGGGAAAATTCCCAACAGTGCTTGAACCTTGGGCCTGAAAAAGGCACACCCCTTCGTTCTTCCTTGGCTTTTATCATCGCTGCCTCCTCCCACCCCCTTCCCGAACATGAAGACCCGTAACATCTGTGAGGATTTCTCTCTCCTCTTCCCAGAGAAAGGGCTTGAAAGCTTCCTCTGGAATGAGGGAGGAAAAAAATATCCATCTTTGAGATGGTGCTTCTTCCTAGGCAGGAAAGTGTTCCTAAGCAAAGCAAGCTCTAACCTCCTCACCATAAATCTTCTGGAAAGGGTATCTACACTTACAGACAGTGAAGGAAATTTCTTCTTGATAGAAGGAAGTTTTCACAGTGAGATTGGTGAAACATAGGAAGAGATGGTGGAGTGCCTGTGGTTGCAGATATCTCAGGTTCTTCACTAGTGGATTTTTCCCCATCTCATCTACCCTCAAAGTTGGATCTAACTTTGCAGTGAGTCTTGCTATGATCCGAGGCTTGAACCACATACCCTTCCGAAGTTTCTTCTAACCAAATTATTCTGTGATTCTATACCTCATAAAATTGACAAAGTACTGATTCTTCTACCAATTAACAACACACTCATACAAAGTCTCTTTGTTAATTTTTCTAACAATGGAGGTGCTCAAAACCAAACCACTTTGAGTAAATTGCATGTATCCCTTTTTGTGCCTAACAAAGTTACTGATCTTGGGAAATTACTACTGTTAAAATTTGGCTCTTCCCTGCTGTAATGAACACTCACCCAGGGTATTTACATCTGTTTTGTGATCTGTTCTGCCTAACCAGTACTTGGCAAGCAGAAGTTATGTGAGCTCATTCTTCCAGTTCAGCCATAATAGTATAGTCAACCCAGCGTACTGTATGGCATTCCAACCTTCTTCTCAAGAGAAATCTTTAGGCTTAGTGCTTTGAATGGACTTAAGGCACAAGACTGTTAACATCACAGAAATGTTAAGCATGATGAGGGTCTAATTCTGTTGTTCTGATTTTTAGAAATGGCAAATTGATTTAATGTAATTTCTTTTCGAACCATATCACCGTATTGCTGGTCATTCCCTCAGCTTCCATCATTTCTGTACATCACTAATGTATCTGATTAGAAAAGAAGAAAAGTGGATTATTATACCAGTATTATACCCACTCCATGCTTAATAGACTCAACTCATGAAAGGTATATAAATAACATATATCATACATGTCTGAATGTGTTTGTGGGCATAACTATGCAGAGTGAAGGGAAAAGATCCATCAGTAATATGAAGGTCTGTAAGACTAATCTTTCTGTAGTTTGCTTCAGTTAAAACTCTGATACTCCAGTCTCTTTATATTACATAGTGAAATCTGAACTGTGCAATCTGTACTGTTGAAATCTTTCTCATATATCCAAGAGCAACTTCAGAGCTCATATATAGCTTGCCTGCTCCACGGCCCTTCAAATACTACACTAAAGTATGTTCTTTTTTTGTGTTGCAGAGCCTGGGAAGAAGGGAAAGTTCTTATTTTTGATGACTCTTTTGAACATGAAGTATGGCAGGATGCTGAAAATTATCGCCTGATATTCATTGTGGATGTGTGGCACCCTGAGTTAACAGCACAACAGAGACGCACCCTTCCTGCTATTTAAGGAGTTCCTTCTGATATGTGGTGCAGAGAGCTGTAATCCTTTGGAGTATGCAAATGGGATTGATTTACCCAGCATACAAAGTATACAAGTATTTTAAGGAAGAAAGCATGATATTTGCCAATCAGAGAGGACTTAGTTTAAAAAAAAAAAAAGAAAAAAGGAAAAAACTAAAAAAAGAAGCCATGGTTTTTTTCATACTGATACAGCACTGATGTGTATTGTTTTTCTGGCTGCAAGTCTGAAAATACAAATCTTGTCAGCCAAAAAGCAATAGGTCTGGATTTTCAAACTGAGGAATGTGCAGATGGTTTTGCCATGCCTATATTATGCGTACAGAACCAGTCGGTCATATGCTTGATTATGTTCAGGCACAAGATTTATGATTCTACATCTAGGAAATACTTCCCAGGCTTTTATCTGGGAAACAACATGTAAGATATTTGCAAACGTATGCACACAACCAACTTTGAAAATCAGTATGCAGTTGTAATGTTAGCTGCTTTAGGCTTAGAACATGTTATCACTGTAGATAATGTGAATGGATTATGTGACTTTTGTACTTTTTCTACCTGAGTAATTGTATTTTTCTAGCTTAATTATGAACAAATCTCCTTTAATTAACCACTATTTTTAAAAAAAAAAACCCACTACACATACAATTGTGTCTCTAGCTATCAGCAGAAGGAAAACACTATATATGAACAGATTTAATTTTTGCTAAATGTGGCCTTCTCTTGCCTTCCTGGAAATGCAAATAGAAACTTGCATAATCAGCTACCTAGTGAAGCTTTGTTCTTCTAAAACAAAATAGTTCTCTTAGTTAGCAGGCAACCTTCAGTTTGATAATGTGATTTTTAAAAATGTTGAGCAAGTGTGACATTTGTGGGCTCAGATTGTAAAGTGCTTGACAGTTCTTAGGATTATACAGTGAGCTGCTGTCTTCTCTGTCATTACAAAAGCTTCTGTTGTGATATTCTTTATTTACTTAGCAAGGGTCTGGGGCACCTCTTTCCAGGGGCTCCTCCTTGGCTGCCCTGGAGTCATCATTCAGCAGAAAAAAAAATATATGAAGAATTTCTCGTGCTTTGGGCAGAAGGACAAGGTCTAACCTGGGTTTCCTACCAGAATGCAGAGCAGACAAAGAGCTTCAGGTTATTAACCTGTATTAACTTCTGCTGCCAGCATCCTACAGAGTGTTAGAATGATCCTCTAGTTGACCTAATGGTGTTTTCCTTATTTTGAAATGTAGGACATAATGCTGAATTAGTCTTATCCCCGTACTGTTTACAGGATGCTCTGTATTTGCCGTACAGAATTTACTATATCGTAAAAAGACCTATTTTCAAGAAAGAGAACTTGCTGGATGTTTAAGCAGTTGTCAGGTCTTTTGGGTCTGTACGGTTAAATGGGAGATGGAGGGTGCAGGACCCTCTACTATTAACTTCTAAGAACACTAACAGGAGAGAGAGACTGGAGGTTGCACTGTTGATGTTTATGTCAGGCTGTGACCTACTCACCTGCAACACCAGCTGGGTGTGGACAGATGTGCTGGGATGCTCAGGGCTCGTCCAGAGCAGTGACATCATTACTGAGGGTTGTCACAGACAAACACTAAGCAAGGAGACACTGAGGTTACTTAGCCTCCACAGCTTTGGCTTTGTTGTCCAAAGGACACTGAACAGTCACCTTATTGGTGTAATATTCAGTGGTTTATTACTACAGAGACTACATCATGGTACCTAAGTATTGTGACCTGAATGCTGCATTTGCTAAAGCAAAATACAGGTAAGAGCTTTGCATTCCCATAAACTGAATGCTTTTCAGATTTTGTATTTTACTAGGTAATTAAATTTTGTAATGCCATATAACACATGGTGATTACACCATAAATTAGTGTAACCAGTTTCTGGAAGTGTGCACTTTAATGTCCTTTTTGAATAGTAAACTGATAAACCCTCTCTGATCCAGAGTCAGTTTTAGACAGCTAAGATAATTAGCATTTAATATGTTGTCCATATCAAAAATAATCCTGAGACTATACACCATGTACAAGAAAGTAACAGTTCTCAGTTAATAATAATGAAAAATGAAAAGATTTATAAGTTTCATGCTTTAGAAAATTTAATGATACTTCTGGAGATCATTAGGAGAATTGTGCAAAAGTGGAAAAAAGGTACTCATTATTGCAGAGGATAAAAAGGGTAAAAATGTTTTTTAAATCTCCTGGTAGTTGTTAAATCAGAGGCTGTATTTTATATCTTTGTGAAGTGATCAAGCAGTATGAATTATAAACTGTTTTGTAATTCTCTAAAATAAAGACAGTTTGTAAAGAAAGAAACAAAAACTTTTGAAACAAAAATTGGTGGTTTAGGAATATTTTTATTGATATCACATTTTAGTTTCTAGAGCTCAAATTAAATACTAAAGGAGTGGTAAACATTTTGGAGCTTTATGAAAACCCATGCCATCCTTCAGATTGTTTCATTGTTCCTTTGAAGGCTCATGCTTTATCTTTTCCAATTGCAATTGACAAATAGATAAAATTGGCAAATAGATAAAAGTAATCTACCTAGGCTGTGTGTGTGCTGGAGTAGCACTGCTCATTAGATTGTGTAGTGATATACTGGCCATTTCAAAATCTTAAGTGCCTTTAATAAGACAAGGTGTACTATGAATATCTCCTGTAACACTGAAGTGAATCTACTCCATGCCTACAAGGCAGGAAGCTGAGACCATGTTGTTTTGTTAGGTACAGTTACTGTATTAGCTATATACATGGGGAAGATATATATAGCAGACTACAGAAATTATGTAGTGAACAACTGGTATATTACTGTAGGTATTCCTGTTTGCCAACTGGTATTTTGTCTTGAAAAAGCTTTTCAGCATTGGAAATGCCAAGGGAAGAAATGAATGGAAATGCTTTTTAAATGGAGATCCATTGCAATTTTTTTTTTGTTAGGTTTATTTACAGAAGAAAATGGCAGGCAAGGGCAATGTAGTCTGTAAGGCTCATCATGATGACCGGAGGTGGGTTCCATCCTGCCTGTCATTACCTTCTTTACACAGACTCTGTGAGATCCTACAGTTAAATACAGGCTTCATACAGTTATATAAAAGGCATCGTATGTATTTATTCATATCACAGTTAAAGAAAAGAGATAATTCTAATCCTTTGCAAGGTTTGATCTTCAAGAACTGGATTTCAGTGATATTTGCACTTCTTGGGCAGAACAAGGCCCACTTCAATGAACAGTGATTGTAACAGTTCATCACAAAGATTCAGTGGCAGTGGGGGTAACAGAGATTAAGCGTTTTTCTCGATATTAACAGAGAAAAATCACAAACCAAAGTATTTTTTCCTTAATGCTGCAGTATACTAGCCAATGTCTGTCTTTGTCTGTTTGGGTTTTTGCTTTCTGCTTTAAGCAAGTTCTCTTTGACAAATCCAAATGTCTTTGAGTGTCCGTGAGCCCAGGGAAGGAAAGGGAGCTATGTCCTTCTACTGGGACTTGACATCCTATAATAGATGGTAATGTCAGGGGAGTGGGAATGGAAGAAATCCCAAAGATAAATGGGCTCAATCATCTTATATGTTTAATGTTCCTGGAAGCTGCAAGCTTCTGTTTCTTTTTCTAACTCCTGTGTTGCCTTGCTGGGACCATCCACTACCTTAAAGACTCACTCTCCATCATGGAAGTCAGACCTTGTATCAATAACATGTTGCTGCAGGAGGAGGTTAGTCTGAATGAGGTTATTCTGTACAAATACTAGTGGGTAAATCC
Source organism: Pachyramphus minor (assembly GCA_013397135.1). Taxonomy (NCBI): domain Eukaryota; kingdom Metazoa; phylum Chordata; class Aves; order Passeriformes; family Tyrannidae; genus Pachyramphus; species Pachyramphus minor. The sequence goes on along the minus strand of VYXB01005448.1, from coordinate 420,634 downwards.
CAGGTGTGTTGATAGGATCTGGCAGGATGTCCTTTCTGCCCTGTGCATGCATAAAATGTTGTTGTAGATAAAGGCAGTATTTTGTTAGTCCTTCTGTTAGGGCTGACAATCTCCACTTGAACCATATTGTCACTTCAGTGTAACACTTAAGAATTCAGTGAATGTTCCACGAGCACATTAAAAACCCTTGTGCCCACCATCATCTCATTTTGTATGTATGGTTTACTCTGCTACCTTTGATATGTTGTTGCCAACCACTTGTGCCAATCACTTGTTATTGCCAACATATGGCAATATAACTGAAGACTAAAGGTGTGTACAGTGGTTGTAACTGTTTTAGGAAATAAAGTCACTGAACATGCAAATTGATAATGATTTTTCTTTTATTTCTTTAATCCGGATTCCATTTCAATGAGGGGATGGTATTCTTTGCAGCTAGAGCAAACAGAGAAATAACAAACTGATCTTTGGCATTTCAGTTCTTCTATTCTTCAGCATTTCCTTCCAGCAGAAGCTTGTACTGAATAATTAATTATAAGCTTTCCTTTTTCATTTTAACCATGGCCTGTATCTGCAATCAGCATACCCTTCTGGCTACACCTTTCCTTGACTGCAGAAGGGAAGGGGGTAAATGGCTCTGCAGAGCTTTCATTTGTTGTTATGACCTGAATGAAACAATCTGGATTGAACCATTAATCACTGGTGAATGTAGACAATGGGTCTCTCTGGCACCACCACCCCCCCATCACACGTGCACACACATGCACACGCACTTATCTAATAGGCTCCTGAGTTGCCTGTTGAAAAACACAGTATTAAAATTAAATAGTTGTATTTCAAATTGTGCGCATCTGCTGCCACACAGCTCGTTCCACTTTAGCTGACAGTTTTATGAGGGCTTCAAAAGTTAAGAACAATTTTTGGTAGATATTGAAATGTGACCCCCACACACACATAAGCAGCATGGATGAGGCAGTCACACTCATGTTGAATGGCATTATGCTGACACTGGGGTTTTTTTTGGTTTTGGGTTGGTTTTTTTTAAATGCAAAATCCTTCCATAAAACTCTAGTACTCTGTAAATGCTGATGATTCTGTCCTCTGATCCAGATTACACTTACTGATTACAGTGCAAAGTTTAAATTTGAGATGCTTTTCTTTAAAACTCAACTTTAGCTTCTATAAAATGAGCATCCCTGATGAAGTCTTCTGGAACGCTACTGACATACCCTGGTTTCTTTGAACAGAGAATGCAGTTCCACCATTTCCAATATTTTAATGTCAAAGGCAAAAAAAAAAAAAAAAGAAATTCTTTGTATATGGACAGATTCCTGTGTCAGTAGAAATTTCTCAGGTTTTGTTCAGCGTTGGCCGCACGGACACATGGCTGGTGACAGTTGTTACTTGGTCAGGAAACATGAAGGACTTGCCATCAAGCAAAACACATGTGTGTGCGTGTGTCTGTGTGTGGTGTGCTCTGTGGGTTTGTGGTATGGTGGAAGTCTGTTCATGGATCTCTGTCTGTCAGACATGTGGGACCTCAGTCCAGAGCCAGCAGTGGTTGGGTGTTCTCACTTTCCCCTGGGTCTTCGTGTTTCAGTGTGCCAGCTTCCACCACAGACTGGGACCTGAAAGGAAGAAGACACACATGCTAGCAAGGACTGCTGCAGAAGCACTCACCTGCCTGATTTTGTGCTCTGATCTTTATTTGCTTTAGTCCATTTTCATCTTTATGGCTTCTTAATTATTTTCTGTGGAAAGCAAAAGGAATTTGAGAAACATTCCTTTAACTACAAACAGGGATGTGACTCACTGGAGATCTCAAATGCTTTCAAAATATTTAGTGCTTACCTACTATCCATAATGCTGAATGTGCTCACCAACTTAAAGACCTGACCCTGTGATACCATGAGGTCTGTTGGTGCTCATGTCTTCTTAGGCAAAACTGCTTGTGTGAAGCAAGCTGACTGCTGGAAAGCAGTCATTTGCACAAGTGCTCATGCTTGTTGCAAATCTCAAGAAACACAAGTAGACCAGTGACATGATGGGCGTTTAAGGGGCAGGGCTACCGTGAGTTACTCAAGAACAATAAAGAAGCCAGAGTTAACATGACAATGAGGGAGCTTCTGGTGTGCCCAGTCCTGCAGTTTTTCTCCCTGTCCACACCCTTGAAGGAGAGCTTTATTCAAGGCTAGTCTGTTTTAAACTCATTTCTGTCTTCAAGGTGGGAAGCGTAACTTAACCTTTGTTATTAGTGGACAAAAAAATCCCAATACATAAAAAAATGAGTAAACATTAGAGAAAGTAGAAAATTATGATTTCTTGCAGTAAAAAAAGCTGAATGGGATTAAAATGGTGGAAAAATTCAAGACTCTTTAATTTTCTGAGGTCTGTGTGCTCTAATGTTTGCTTGCCTATTGAAGGAGAATCTGATGAGTTTATTGTTACAGAGTTTTGTTATCCTCCATTTTCTCTGCTTTGGGCTAGAAGTTGCCTCCTAGCAAGTTTGGAGTGGACAATGAGCTTTAGAACAAAATCACTGTGTGATTTTGTTGATGATGATGAAAAAAGGGATCTTTTTCAAAAGTGGGGGTAGAATCATCCAGCCAAGCCATTCGCATAGTGCATAGTATCATTTTAAGGAGCCAGTTTTCTCATGGATAGCTTTTTATAATTAGGGGTAGCTCTCACTCCCTACGTGATGTGTTTGTGGTTCTCAGTTGTTCGTTTAAGCTTTAGCTATTTCATGAGATTAGATGTCACCTCTCTTTTGATAAGAATCCTTGATAGATGGCGTCCTTTGGTACTGCAGCACTTGATCAGGATTGAATACCATGACTGTGAATAACTTGTATAATTATATTTATGCCCGGAGCTTTCATTAAAGCATAATAAAAAAATTTCATTAAAAAAAAATCTCCAAAGAAAGATAATAAGAACTGGTTGCTCAATGGGAAGATTTTATGCCAAAATTTTCAAAGAAAATTTTGTTTGCCCAAATGTTTTCTCTGCATATTTGTTACAGATATGTGACATGCATAATGTTTATGATTACATTTTAATATAGAAAAGCAACTGCTTTGGGACATTATGCAAAATGGCAATTTACATATTTCTAGTATGTGGCAGTAAAAACTAATCACATGGCTTCAAAACTGATACAGAATGGATTCAAATCACAACATTAGCAGGTTTTTATTTTCTTTATTGGACTACCAGATTAAATTATTATGAAATAGTATTGATTAATACTTGTCACCAATGTATTGTTTCTGTCTGATCCTCTGCCCTTCAATGGATGTAAAAAGTTGCATATGCTTTGCAGCATTTGCCAGCACACAGCAGAAAGTTTCTGCTCTAAGTCAACTGTGAATAATCTCACAATTTGGCCTTTTGTGATCACAGCTGATCACCTCTGCTTTCAGGTCATTACATACACAAAAATTCTTGCATCTAGATCAGCGAGATACCAGTTTTTCCTCCATACTGGTACTTGGATTCACACCACCTTGGGAACAAAATAATCCCAATCTTTGTGTGCAGACCCTATGTTATTCCTTTTCACATAGAGACAAAATAGCCAGAGCATCAAGTACATGCATTGTAACCCACCTGACCTCCAAATTCAAAATGCCAAATGATCCATATGCTATTCCCAGCCTTTCTGAATAATGTGAAGAGGGATCCAGTTGAGATTTTAGTATCTGCTAGGCTCTGCAGCAAGAATTTCTTTTCCATTTCTGTTAAAAGCTGCTTATCCTCATATCCTAAAATAATCAATTCTCACATCTATCTGAAAGGCACAGTCATGGTTTGAACAATCATCACTATTTTCTAAGACACCACAAAAAAAGGGCTTGTGTTTGGATTTCCATTTTCCAAATACATCAGTTTGGGGTTTTTTTGCTAAAAAATGCTTCAGTTTTTTTTTTTAACTTAATTTTTATGTAGAAAAACAGAAAATGAATGAATTCTCAATAAGATTTTAAGATACTCATATTCTTAATTTGTGGTAAATATTAATAATGTAGGTGCTTGGAAAAGCATTTTGGCGATAGACATCAATGCAGTTCAAAATCTAATGTAATAACTTAGCATGAGATATATGTTTCACTGGCCTAGAACATCCTGGAATATGCATTTTATAACTATATTTAATGACAGAGAAAAGATGACTTGTAACAGGGGACTGTTGCAGAAAGCATTTTCAACTGACAGTAACTGTAGAATGATAAAATACGCTGAGTTGGGAGGGACCCATCAGAATCATCAAGTCCAACTCCTGGCCCTACGCAGAACACCCCAAGAATCACATCAGGTTCCTGAGAGTGTTGTCCAAATGCTTCTTGAACTCAGACAGGCTTGGTGCTGGGACCACTTCCCCGGAGAGCCGGTTTTAGTACTCAGTCACACTCTGGGTGAAGAACCTTTTGCTAATATCCAACATAAACCTGCCCTGACTCAGTTTCCTGCCATTTCCTTGAGTCCTGTCACTGGTCACGAGAGTGAAGAGATTGGTGCCTGCCCCTCATCATCAAGAGGGGTTTTGCGATGACATCAGCTAGCTCTATGAGGATTCTGGGATGAATTCCATCAGGCCCCATAAATTTGTAGGGATCCAGCTGGAGCAGCATATCCCACACAATTTCAGGGTCAACTGGGAGTTGATCATTCTCACAGTCACGGTCCTCCAGCTCAGGGCACTGAGATCCCCTGTATTTTGTGACTGTAGAAATTAATATAAGACAAATACTATTTGGAAGAAGCACCCTACATGTTGTTTTCATTTTGGTTTTGTGGACCTAGCAGACATATTCAGTTCAAGGAAAACAGTCACATCCTGGGTATGTGCAAGTTTACACACTATTTAGGGGGGATTGTGTGCTGACTCTAGTATTGAACCTAGGACTAAGACTAGTTTTTATTTTAAAAGTACTGCTACCTGTTCTAGCTGCATTAACATTTTCTTCAGAGGACTTCACAACCAATTTCAAATTTTTCAGTAGAATCTCATTATGGTTGTTGTGTTTGGTTGTCTAACTGCTCCTTAACCTCATTGAAAAGCAGATTGCAGTCACACATCAAAGTACTTTTTCTCTGACTAGTCCCTGTAATTCGCAACCATCATTGCCTTCAAAGCACCCTCTTGCACAACAATTTAAGCCATTTTGAGTTAAAATGGTAAATGAGCAGTACAGAACTTTCCTTGTTTGGCAAGCAGGGTTTAAGCTTTGGTGGTAAGTTCCGGTGGTATCCTATGGCAAGCAAAAGTTGTTCATGGCACCATACAAAAGCGTTTTTATTTTGCTGCCTTTCCATATCAATGTGTTCAAATACCTGTGAGGTGGAGTAGTAGAACACAAAAGACAGAATTATCTCAGTGATACCTGGTGACAGAAGAGGCAGCAGACACAAATGGAAATACAGGAATCTTCATTTTGCACTGCAAGAATGGTCAAACACTGAAAAAAATTGCTCAGAGAGCTTGTGGAGTATTCATACTTAGAGATATTGAAAATCCAGATGGACACAGTTCTGGACCACTGCTCTAACTGACCTTGCACTGAGCAGGTGGTTGAGTAGAAGATCTCCAGAGGTCTCTTCCTCAGCCTTTTTGTGATTCTGTGCCCACAGAAATACCAACTTCTCTTAAGTATCCCAATTCATCTTTCTCTATCATGACAGGGCAATTATTTTCTTTCCAAACTCATTATGCCTTTGGGGTGTCAACTTTTACAGTGTGGATGACATTCAGCTGCTAAACATAAGTACCTACAACCATTTAAGTCACCTTAGGGTATCCAAGACAACTGAAGGTTGTGACTCTGGGTTTTATAAGACTTGTAGAGGACTCGTGTCTTTCTGCAGTAACAGGTGGAGGCCAAGAGACCAACATAGTGCCTAAAATCATACAGTGTAATTTTACTTAGAAGGATGAATTCAGCTAGTTTGTAATGTTCAAGACATGTTGAAGTAATTTTGACCTGGGCAAGGAATGAACTAATCATCTAAGCAGGAAACAAAAATTACATTGGCCGATTCCTCCTATCAATACATTTTAGTCACTTGTGTTTTGATTTATCTCACCATGAGACATCTATGGTCATATCTGTGTGATAAATGACAGAGAGAAATAAACATTCTCAGGGTGCTATTCATCTGACCTGTTCTAAACATATGGTCTAAACATATGATTCATGGGTTACTTACATTCAAGTCCCTGTTCTGATGAGTTCTCATCTGTCAGCACCAGAAAGAACAGGATTCATGACTTATGAGGCAACGTTTCCTACATATCATGGCCTGGACTGCCTCACACCTTCAATATTCACCTTCACTACATTACCTTCAATACTCACCAGAAATGTGACACTTATCCTATGTGAGCTGCAACTTTGGAATTTTAAATGAGCATAATTGAATTCAAATACTTCTGGTTTTCCTCCTTTTCAGCTAAAAATTCTCAGTGACCGGTTTGAAAGATGCTTGTTTGTGGAGGATCTGGTTGACTTAAATTTTAACAAAAGTAGGCAACTGTTTGTATCAGATGGATAGGGTCACTGCCCTAAGCTGGTAGACACTGTGCTTGACTTTCTTTAACATGATCCACACAGGAGACTTAGCTCCTGTAAAAGTACATTATCACAGTGGACTGGGAGCTAAATCTGAAGCAATTAAAGACAAGTCAATGCCCATAAAATTTACTACCCTAGATTCCAAGGCTAGGTAACCTCATTTAGGAGAGCAAAGTGAAAATGTAATAAGAAATGAATTCTCAGTCTCATTTCTGAACCCTAGGTACCATTTGAGTGTGGTCCATTTAAAGCGTCAATCAACCCCCCCGTGGTTGTTATAGTGTTCAGCAAGAATATTTGGAAATCTGGAAAATCAACAGTACCCAGCTGTTTCTCCAGCAGGCCAGCCATATATTTCAAATGACAGCACTGCATAGGTATGTACATCAATATCTAAGAGAACAGATGGCTTTATGTGTGTGGTCACTTTAGTGCAACTATCTCCAGTTCAGTCAAAAACCATGTAAGAAGACTGGATGCAGGCCTTCTAGTTGCACTGGTTTCAGGAGGCTCTTGTCAGAGTATAGCTGCTGTCATTCAGCTCACAGAAGTTGATGTCTGTTGGGTATCAGTTTTGTTTCCCATAAAAAGTACAGTAACAAAATCCTGCACTGAGCTAACATTAACTGCCAGAATATCATAGCATGTTGGCCTGAACAGGCATCTTCCAGTACTCTGATCCCCCATTTTATGCTTTTCCTCACAGCAATGCTGATGTGCTGCAGCCCACAGGAGTGAAGATGTGTTTGTGCTGGGCTTCTTTTCAGGGTGTTTGTGGTGGAAAAAGGAGGGTGACATGTTTTTTTTTTGCTAAGTGCAGAGTGTCAAGCTCTCAGCGTGACACATTGCATATCACAGTGTGACTCTATTTTCTACTTCTCACCTTCCATCTGCTCATTTCCCTCAACTTCCATTCACATTTCACCAGTATCTCAGTGCTTTTCATCTCCCAATTATTCATTCTCTTTACAGAACTTAATAAGCATTTCATTAAAATCACACACATAAATGTTTGTATTGACTAGGTCTGAGGGGCACTTCTTTCTCTGCCCTCCTCCCTTCCCATCAGACTGCAGATGGTGGTGCAGCACCTCAGAGTATGTTCTGCAACACACCTTAAGTGCATGACTTTATCAGCTGGGAAAAAAAAGGCTTACTCCCTGGTATCACAGAAACAATGCAGATGTACAAGTGTGAAGTAATGGTGGTGAAAGGTGCTCTTTTGTTATTGAAAGCACGTAAAAATTAAATGCTCCCCAGGTGGCGCGGGCAGATGCCACAAGCCCTGCTCAGCAATGCTCAACCCCAGCATAGGAGCCATGACATGTGGCTCTTTGCCCAGGCTCATAAGCCCTGCTCAAATCTCTTGCCAATGCAAGTCTGCAACTTCTCTTTGTGCTGGCTTGCAACTCTGCATGAAGACAGCAGAGTACTATGCTGCAGAGACCTGCCTGGAGTGGCACCTTTGATACACCAACCGCAGCACTGCAAAGAGATGCAGCAGCATCAATGTCTAGGGGCACAGTTGGGCTGTGAAGTGATCCATTGGCATTGTGAGTCAGGGGAAAAGCAGAATGAAAACTCTGGCATAACCTTACTGCCAGCCCAGGGCTTAGCCAACAGGACAGTAGTGGCAAGCTTCTGCACTTCCCAAAGGGAAGCTGGCTTTGTGGCCACTGTGGCAGCAGTGACCACCTTTGTTCCTGGTGGTGAGCACACCCTGGGGAGAGGTCTCTGAGTAGTGCCTTGGCACATCAAAGTCAGGGGCAACCCTGGCCCAGACTGTGCCTTGACTAACTGCATGTGTGAAGAAGTCTCTGAGTGCACCTGCACTGCTAAAGAGGCAACTGCTGCAGAGTGAAGCCCAGCACAAGACTCCTCATCCTACCTATTCCTGCCAGCTCTCTCCATGCCTTTCCTTTCTGACATCTGGCCACAGCTGCTTGTCTCCACTGCACAGCTCACTGCAGTCCGTGCACCACAGAGGGGTAGGGATGACACTGCACCGCATTTGGCCCTAACCATGGCCTGGCCAGCTGGACACCCAGTCGTGACCTGTCCCTTAGCCCACACCCCACCCCTGGGGTGCAGTGCATACCCTTAGGCACTTGCTGTAAAAACACTTCTCTGGTGGGCTATGACACGCCTCTCAGCTCACTGCAGACACTCTGAATCATGAAAACATACAGAAACACTTAAGTATTTGACACAACACATATAGTTTCATATCTTCAGGCCACTGAGACCCAGAGGGGAACATAAGAGCTAGCCACTGTGCAGGGCAAATGCAGCCAGACTCCTCTGGCAGAGGCCATCGCTGGGCAATACAGACAGGAGCTGGTCTGTGCCACCAACCTGGGAATTAGGGTGCACATCTCGGTCTTCTTTCATCAGTGTGGATTTGCCCTATATCTCCGGCTTCTAAATGCTCTGAGCTTCTGTGTCAAGATTTTGCCTAGGTCACAATCCCAAATCTAGGGCAGGAGAAAGGCTCGGATGGGAGCTTGGCCACTGCATTTCCTTTCTCTGTTATAGACTGAGTCTTCCACATGTGTTTTGTCACATATAAGGAATTGGAGAACCCACTTGAGACAGGAGTTCTTGGAAGACCCTTAATGCCCTGGAGTCCAATATGTCACCTATCAAAAGGTAAGCCTACTAATGGGACCAACTAAAGACAACACTGCAGCAGCAAACAGCAATGTACAGCAGATTCAGCAGAGCTACTATAAAGTATGCAGAATTTGATATCTAAAAAATGAATTTCAGGCCAAGTAATGAAAAAATTTCTTCTCAAACTTTATGAATATTCATGAACACACACACATGCACTTGTCATCAACACTCATGCTTTTTCTGCTCATCCCCATTTCCTTGCCCACCAAATGCTCTTTTTTAGCCCAAGAGCTTCAAGTCCCCTTGTTCAGACACTCCAGTCCTTTACTCCTGCCTCATCTTTCAGCCTGCCTTTTTTGCTCCCATTCCAGTGACTCTAGTTCTCAAAATCTCAGCCAGATTTGCCACTGAGTCATAGTCTCTTCACTGCTGTGTGGAGCAATAACAGGGCAGATGGAGCCCTGAAAGTAGAGGGGATCTGTCTTCCTACTTCCCCATCACACATGAGAAGTTTCCTGTCCTTAAAAAGAACACTACAGCATGAAAGCAACCCTGCAGATGTACTATTTAGGCTGGAAAGTCAAGCACCAGCACGGTGTGAAAAGCCAAAATATAGGTTGTCGGAGCAGCAGTCACTTGACCAGGTCCGTGGGGGTGTTGTGACCCCCACATTGCTCCCTGGCCCCAGGGACACACACTGTTCTTTCTCAGATGGCTCTTTCCTCCCTCAGTGCTCACCACAGACAGTGCTGTGCTAGTAAGTGGCTGTTTATTTTGCTTTCTTGTAGCGGTTCAGTGTGTGGCTCTGTGACACATTTGCTGCATATTAGTCCAAGCCTGCCCTGAAGATAGCCTTTGTTAATTCCCTCCTGAGCTTTTCTGTGGAGTTCATCAATGCAGCACTTGTGTGCCTCTTAAATGGTAATTCATTTACTGCCATAGCATGACTGTGAGAGTTGGTGTTCTTTTAATTTTCATTTTGCACATGGAGAGCTGAAGTGCAGTGAGATTAGGGTACAAATATTCCTCTAATATGAGGTGCCCATTTCCCAGTGCTGAAGGTCTGATTTTGCAGAGTCCTCAGCATTAAATGGAGCATGTATGTTCAAAGCATGTGCTGGATATTTCTGGAAATTAAACCCCAAAGTCTATAGCTTGGCAGGTTGAAAATAAGCAACGTGCAATCTCACCATCAGTGTGAAGTTTGGTTTAAGCTACTTGCCACGCTGACACAGGGGCTCATGGGGGAGAGTGAGAGCAGGGTCTGCTTCTCCAGTCTTGCACCCGATAGCCTGAACCAAAGGATCACTCCTGGTCTCCATCAGCAAGCAAATACTTGCCCACCAACTGTGCATCCTAGCCCAGCTGCTTCCAGGCCTTTAAGCCTACCTCATCCTTCAATCTGCCTTGTGGCTCCATCCCAGTGACCCAAGTTCCCAGTATCCCAGATGGGTTCACCGCTAAATCCTCATCTCTCCAATTGTCCTGCCAAGAGCAGAGAGGATGCAGCCCCAAGAGCAAGGAGTGTCAGTCTTCCAAATCCTGGCTCCATATCTTGCTATAGAATGGCCTAATGTAGGGACAACAGTGATCACAAGTAAAAGTTGTAATTGCAAAAGCCCTCTGCACCCCATGGCCTAGGCAGGAGGTGCACATTGCAGGCATGAACCGCCAGCCCAAGCTGAACAAGTTTATTTATATTGGGAGGCCAAGCTAAAGCATGAGGCAATCCTTGGGGCCATTAAATGCTAAAATTAAATATGTTTCTACAGGGCATGTGTGAATTGCCCTTTCAAAGGCTTGTAATTCAGCCAGATGTAGGTGGATTTTTCACAGGACAGCAAAAGACATAAGCAGTGTAAAACCATTTGTTTTATTAAGTGTCATGTTTCTAATCTAAACTTTTGGCAAATTTATAGCCAGGCGAAGACATAATTTACAATGCAATATTTTAGGCAAACTGAACACCACTGGTTCTGCCATTCCCATGTCCAGTCTGTGTTTGTGCACCCATGCACTGGGAACTGAGTGCTGTAAACAGTGAAAGCCATGCTGCCAATGCCCCCAGTGAGGAACTGATTTCCTGCCTTGTCCCAGGGCATCTCCAGTACCAAGCTACCCATCCCTCCTCTCCTTGGTTCAGCTGTGGCTTTGCAGCTCGGATCTCCTTGGCTTCTCTCACTGCTTATTCCTGAGAATATTCTGAACCATCTCTCCTGCAGCCTCCCTAGGATCTGCTAATGTGCCAGATCCACCAATTCCTTTCCATCTCTCTGTGATGTATTAGAAGAATTCTGGTCAAAAGCTATAAAACTGTTCAACAACTAATAATCTATATTAATAGATAATGTATACATTACATGATATGCATGTCCCTGGGACACCTGCTTTACTATCAAGATGAGCCTCATTCATCATCTCTCTATGGGGAAAAGTATTTCTGCAAAACTATCTAGAAATTCTCCATTGTTTGAAATAATTTATGATAAAATAAAAAACGTAAGCCTCGAACCATAGGTTTTGTGTACTACAGAGCTATTTTATCAGAAAGAGTTTCTTTCTTTTCCTCCAAAACATGTAGAAATGCACCCCAGCTATAAGCAGAGCAACCCACGTGCCATCCATGGGCAGTGGGAATTTTTCCCAGATTTTCATACTGATTTTTATTTGCTGGTATTTTACTACTTCTGCAGTAAATTGGTGCTGACTGTGAACCGGCATAAAACATGACCCATAAAAGCAGAAACATATGGCGAAGGAACATTAAGGTCACACTAAGGATAACAACTAGAAAGGTCTGCCTTGCACAGCCCAGCTGGGCATATAGAGGAACCAGTCTGAATAAATAAAAACCTTACATAAGTCACCCCCGTGAATGGCCCCTTTTGGATCTAAAACTGTTCCAGTCGGCATTAGTGTGTACCAGTTGTAATACCCTTCCTTCTGGGAGCAGGATCCTGTTTCAGAAAAACAACAATTAGTTTCAGCAGCAAGTTCATTTGAACATCAGGGCTTTTGAAAATGCACACATCAGGAGGTAATGATGGCAAACCCTAATCTGTACTTTAAAATCCTTTCACTCTAATCTAGGACATAAAAATCCACATGCACTAACTCAACAGCAGTGAGAATGCAAAGCATTTATAGCCAGGTAGCCAGGCGAAGACATAATCAATATTTTAGGCAATGCATTCTAACAAGCTTTTTTGCTGCATTTTCCAAATGCCTAATATGGAGGCTTTTCATGAACTAGGAAGGTCATTGCATCTTTAGATTTAGAAAATTTAGATTTAGATTTAGAGAATGGCCAAATGTGCCAGGGGACATTCAGATCAGATATTAGGAAAAAATTCTTCACTGGAGGTGTTGCCAAGCATTGGAACATGCTGCCCGGGGAAGTGGTGAAGGTACCATCCCTGAAGGTTTTTAAAAGACATGTAAATGTGGTGCTTAGGGACACAGTTTAGTGATGGACTTGGCAGTGCTGGGTTAATGGTTGGACTTTATGATCTTAAAGATCTTTTCCAACATAAATGATTCTATAATTCTATGATTCTGTAAGTTTCTACTTCACAGCAGAAAAGTAATGGTGTCTTGATGCACAGATTGTACATTTTCACAGTTACTGTGTTTGGCTCTACTTTAAAAGTTTTACCCTAACTCTGAATTTACCGAGTGTCTAATAAGGTTAACTCCATGATAGCAATGTTCTTGCAACCCATGTCATCCTAAGAATAATTTTTTAACCCCAAATTTGATTAAAGTTATCATTAATTAAATTTTATTAACTAAATTTCATTAAACAACACAGATTCTTTGTCCAAAATAAGTATGTAGTTATTAGGTAAAATTTCCTTTCTCCGCAGGGCAATTTTAAATTGCAGTAGGTTTTCAGGCCTGTTTGCACCAGCAGCAAGCTAAAAGTAAGCACTTCTTTGATGCCTGGGAGGTAAGAGAAAGAACATTCAGCTTACAGGCTGTGCTCGGTGCCTGCACAGGGAACAAGAAAAGGCAGAGAACACACTTTGTCACTTGGACTGAAGACCCAGTTCAGACATCAAGAAATGACCCAGATGCAGCTGCAGAAGCAAATGATAAGGAGGTTACATGCTGCTGCAATTTACTTTTTGCTGCTGGACTCGAGTATAAGTGCAAGGGTGATACTGGGGAAAAAAGGAAACTCTTCAAAGAACTGAGCTCTTTCACATCTTCCCCAGTCACTGAATCCATTCCTCCAACTAGGGATGCTCACCCACTGCAGTTAGGTACTCAAATAACTACAGGCACACTTCTCCCACTGTGGCTGGCCAAAAAACTGTGCCCTTGGCACAGTGATATGTGGAGAGCAGCCCCTGACTCTTTAACTGCTAGGCTTAACCACCCACGGTAACTATTCACTAAACTGCACACCCAGATAAAACCTCCAGCTGTTCCTAAAAACAACAGTTCATCAACAAAAGCCAGCATGAGTGCCTCAGGCAAATGCTTTGGTTTTGTGTGAGCTCCCTGTTGACTAAAGCAACCCAAGGCCCCTTTCTGACCGTCAGGGCCCACAGAATATTAGGCCACAGCTGAAAGGGAGGTGATTTTCTTCCCTATACTCCAAATTGCCGCACCATTTACAGTGCTCTCAAATCTCAAAGCTCATAAGTGACAGGCTCCCTGTGTGGATCAGACCCTTCAGAAGAGATGGCCAAGACAGGGGAAGGGTTTGTTGCCATTGTTACTCCCAGGACTGTTGAATGGACATGGCCAAACTCTTGGATTAAACAAACTTTGCTATTACTGTATCAATGCTGGTTTGCATGTTTACTACCTTGCCCATTTCAGACTTCACTGAGCTGAAACTTAATAAACATATATTCTGAATGGATTTTTGTTATTGTTGCTTCCTCCCCTCCCCCCTGGCCATTAAGGCTCATTATGTGGAGTCATCAGCTGTTTTGCTTTGTTTCCCATCTGTTCATACGGTACTTGGGTTCTGAGATAACACTGCAGATGGGAGTGCAATTTCTACTGTTCTGATTTTGCCCCAGTGGGGCTTCATGTGGCCAGTGGTGGAAAAATTACAATGGTTTTAATTAAGGATTTTCCATATTATAGAAACTTGTCAAATCTCAACATTTTCAAGACCGTATCAGTGACTGGAGTCAGTGGCAGTTTTTTTCTAGGAAGATTATCAATCTTTTCTCTCTATACAATGCCTCTATTCTTTGAAATCAACAAGGACTTTTTTTTGAGAACAAATCTTGTGCAAGTTCGAGTCACAGGGAAAAACCACCCCTGCCTGTGAATGGGAAGAAGATAGCATTCTAGTCCTAGAAATTGGAACCTAATGAGACCTTGACAGGCAAGAATAATCTCCTGTAGCCACTTCATATTAGACCACTCATATTAGACCTTTCACTTGTGTATCAGTTAGACTGTCATATTGGCATGCTGTTCCAGTCCTCTGATAACTAGTAAACCAATTCTAATTTAATTCTAAAGGTATACTTTGGTCAGCTTATACCTATTTGATCTCATGCCTGAGTTGTCCTTTTTCTCAAATACTTATTCTCTCTCCCCAGTTTTTATTCCCTTCAAATCCATTTCAACCTTTGCTCTGAGAGGCTGAACAAAGCACTGTCTTCTATAGCTTCTTGCTGAAAAAATATGATCTCCACTCTCCTCAGTCTTCCACAACTCTCAGGTGAACTTGTTTCAATTTATATGCACCCACCTTGATGCTGGGAGCCAAAGCACTGCTGCCAGTCCCAAACCCAACATACAGGCATGTACCTGCTCCAGCTTCAGCCCCTCCCACTGCTGCTTGGTGCTGTGTTCTTTCCTGGTCTGCATTTTGAGATTTATTTTAACTTTCTGACTTCAGTTTGGTCTCAGACACATCTTGAAAATGCCCTCTTTGTCCCCCTCTGCATTCATTTGCTAACACAGATTAAGTGGCTACAACAGTTATTCTCTGGTCCAATTTCCTGTCACTTTTCTTCCAAATGTATAAATCATATCTTGATTTCTCTGATCTCTGCTACTAAAATTTCTGGACACTATATTTGGAGTAGGTTGTGCCCAGGGTGACAACAATCTCTAATTGTAGAGGATGGCAGCACTTCATTCCACAGGGGCATTTCTCTGTGGTCACAGCCCAAGACTCAGTTACTATAGCAGCACTGAGCTCAAAGATTAAGAATGCTTTCGTACACCACTGGTCCAGTGGCAGCTCGAGCAAGGACGTGCTTGTGTGGCTTTGCATCAAGTGGCCACAGAGTCAGGAGGGGCTGCAACTCTGCACCATGTCATGCAGCAGGACAGAGCCATAGAGGGGAACAGCCACTGTAGCCCCAGATTCCTGGATAAATCCACCTCCCATAAGCACTGCCCTCCCCTGCAGTGGATTACTGGGCAGGTAAACCTGCAGTGATACCTGGGAAATGAGAGAGGAGAGGACACATAATTGTTCAGCAAGGCTTTTCATCCTTAAATTGCAGAAACCCAAGGAGGCTCAGTCTTTATATATTTACCCCTTTCAGAGGAATATAAGTGCTAAAGAAAAAGTCAGTGACTTTGATCTTTTCTTGGTTAAACTCAACATTTCACCAGTGAAACACAAAATTAACATGTTACCTAAGAATGTATGCTGTGAGTGGAGGAGTAGACATTTTCAATGAAACTACAAAATTGTTTTAATAAGGGGAGAAGTGATAGGACAATTGTGAGGGAATTATATTTAAGGTGAAGAATAATGTTAGGAGATCACTTATGTCTAGTGTAAACCTCCCTGGAGTAACCAGGAATCTCAGCCATAGCCTGATTTTCTCATTGTCTTAGAGATATATGAACCTAAAGAGGCAAGGAGGGGAGATATATAAAGACAGGTAATGCTGGTAGAAGTCTGGAGACCTTTTAAGATGCCTTAGATATAAATCTGGTCTAAAAATCTAATAAAACACACAATCATGCTTTCTGAGCATAGGCTTTTACCTATGCTTAGGCTAAACCATAATTTCAGGGGAACAAGAATCAAAGCAAATACTCAGAGGAGAAAATCAGTTGAAGCCATGAACTTTTCACCTCTAACAGCAAGTAATGACCACAGGGTGCAAGATCAGATGGTTGACTTAACCGCCGAGTAACAAAATTAGGCTAAAAGTTAGATCTAGTCTGCCCAGAGGCAACATGACAAATTAGATTCATCCACTCCCCATATTTGTATTAATGTGCTTTTGTATTAGTGAACAGATTATAAAAGAAGACTTTGCCTCAAGGCAGGGTTTTTTGGCACTGAGCTAATTTTCAAGCCGAGATTCTTCCCTGAGGGCACAATAAGACCCTCCCTTCTTTGCAGTCAAGGATACGATCCTCAGCAAAGATTTACCTGTGAGCAGTTCTTAACACTTTAGAGCTTAAAATCCTACATATTTCTTTCTATAAAGCTACATAAAATGTATACTCTCAAGATGTGTTTTAATAACAATGAAATATTTAGTCAGTATTTTTCTAAAATAATTGAGTTTCTCTGTCAATATTAAAAAAAAAAAAATAAATTAAAATCAGCTCTCTGGGACAGACTCTGTAAACTTAACCCAGCTCCCAGTCTTGGCTGGCAGTCAGTAGTAAGAACTGCTGACAATGCAACTGACAATGCAATGGCTGCAGTTCATAGTCCCTCAGACTGTGGCCCTGTAAGCCCTTGATGTTGATCATGAGTGTTTGTGTTTCCTGCACGAGGCCTCACTTTGCAGGCACAGCTGTGTGGCATCCCTCTGACCTGGGAGAGAGCTGTGAATCAAGAACGCATTTCTTCTTTCTCTGAAGATGAAAGACTTTTAAAATTAATTGCATGACATTATGGCTTGTCTGTGTTGTCAGCTTTGATTTTGCTGTGACAAAATGATGGCCGCTCCCTGTCAGAGAAAGTGATGCCGTGCCTGTGAGCACTGCACTCATCAAGTGGCAGCAGCGAGGAAAGCACCACTGTGATCTCCATGGAAAGCAGTTTCACAGAGTGGGATGCCAAGGGTGAGACGAGCGCAGATGTTACACTCACACAGGGGAGCCAACCTGGCCACCACTGACTGCAGCTGGTGCTGGCTAAAGCCATACCACCCACAACCCTGTGCCAGGTATTCACCTTCCTGACCGAATCGCTGGAATCAGTCCAGATCGCTGAGGGTTATTTTGAGCATTCAGAGCTAAATGCACAATCACTAGAACTAAAATCAGAGCTCTTAAAAGAACAGCTCTGCAGCAGCTTTTGCAGGGCTTGACGAAACCAGCGGGAGCAGAAGCAGAGGGAGAACACCAAACCCTTTTCCCTTTAGAGGGCAGTGGTGTTCATTGTACAACAGCCACATTTCTAAGGAGGTAAATCCCTTATCGATAACAACCGGGTCAGCAGTAGCAAAGCAGAGGCAAGTTACAGGGACCAGCACTGAAGCAGTGCTTCTGGTTGCAGTGCACCGCACCGTGCAGAACAGCATCTCACTCTGATAAACTCTCTGTAATGCTCTGTGCAAGGGCTCATTAATTTCCCCTCATTTTCATGCACAGTAATCAGACAAGTAATTACGGTTCCACCGAGAGGCTTCCTTTCTCCCACCGCACCATGAGCGCAGTCCAGGGTGAAGTGCTCCTTACCATCAACGTTTGCCAAATTACAGCTTCCCTTGGAGCCAGATGAGCCCTTCCTGTGAGATTTATGCCAAACCTGTTCAGAGCCAAATAAGAGACGATTTCAAAGGCAGTACTGTACCTTTTCATGGGTTTGGGTGAGGCCTCCCGCTCCAGGTTGGAGGACGCGTGCTTCACGTGCATGGCGTTGTAGGAGGTGTGGGTGTACTCGTTTTCGTCGCTGTAGTCAGGACCAAGTAACGTTCGAGCCCATGTGCCCATGTCGTAGGGAGGAAGAGTCCCCCCGAATTCAGAGGGCAGGCATTCAGGGTGTATTAGCTGGTGAAGGCTGTTCAGGTTGTTACCATGAAGAAAGATCTTTAACAAATAAAAGAAAGTTCAAAGTCATCATCGATTCCTTACTTCATTAAGCACAATAATAGCAGCACTAATGAGGTGTGGAGTGTCATTAGTTGACACTGCAGTTTCAGGTGGGAACTTCTAAAGCCCTCAGGGCTGGCTCAGTGGATGGGAGGGGGAGGGCGGGTATTAGCTTGGGGGTGGGCAGCTGAAGAGTTAGCCTGGCGCTATAAACATTTCTGAAAACTTCGATTCGCTTGCATTTAGCACATGACACTTTCAATTTCTTAAGTACCAGATCAGGAGAAGTGGAAGTCAGGAATTATGACTGATTATTGCTACTGTAAGAGGATAGGGGATTGTGTGGTGAGCAGTGAAAAGAAAAGGGTGACAGCAGAGCTTACTGAAAGTAGATGTGAAGAGGTCTTCAGCATCTGAGAGGGAAACCAGCCCTGCACCCCAGGACTGACATTTCCCAGGGGTGTACCAGGCTGTGTTGCCACTTTGCGCTGCTTCAGCACCATCTGTCTCTCTAATCCCTCTTTGCTTTCAGGCTGGTTCTACCCTTGTCCTACCTAGTCAGGCACAACTCAGATTGGGCTCTGGGGCCTCCTGAGGGATGATCTGGTCATTGGTTGATAGACTGCAGAGAACAAATAGCTAGGATGACTGCCAGACTACAATTCACATGGGTTTCAGTGGAGAAGATCTGCCTCTTCTGCAGTGTCAGAAAACAGCATTCAGGCATGGACATTTTTTTATGGAAACAAGTAAATTGCCACTATGTGAAAACAGTCAAGTTCCTGAAGGAATTAAATGAGAATCACTCCCACAAAAAGAGTTGAGCTGAAGTTTCCTTCACTTGCAAGTAACTTTAGCCAGGCCTCATAATCCCTCCACATTGATGATTCTCTCTATCCCTGCGCATGTCCCAGTAAAATGTATCCACACTTTGTTAGTGACGACAGATTTCTGGTACCTGGCAGAGTTATTGATTTATTCCAGACCATTAAAACCCCTAAGATTTAAAAACAGCAGCAATTCTCTGAGACCATATGCAACATGCAGAAAGAAAAAGAAGAGAGCAGGCAGCTACTTGGTTACTCCGGGTCTGCAGCTTCCTATCCACCCTCCATCACCCGACCCCCATCTAATTACCCTTTTCCTTGTCTTGTCTTTGAGAAACGGTTTGATTAGCGTGTACAGGGCATGGATGTACCAGGGCTGATTGACAAAATGGACTCCTCCAAAACGTGCAGGAAAACTGTCCTATAGAAAGAAAGAAAGGCAGTTAAGAGACGCAGTGCTTTACTCTGGCAATCAATAGGATGAAAGTCAGAAGAAGAATTTGCGTCTTTCCATCTGCAATCAAGCACTGGGCTTGCTGGGAGGGGGCAGAAGAAAAATAGAAAGAAAAAAAAAAAACAACAACAAAAACAGATGCCTGGAAACATTTGTATCAGTTTCCTCTGTTGACAGAAGCAGTCCCTTCGCCAGTCCGCACACTGATGCATCAATTGCCGATGCAATGCCGGTGATTTAAAGCCGGGTCTCCAGTCACTTCGCATGAACATTTTTTAACTCCATCAGGGCATCTGACTGGGCCGGCCTGGGAAGTGAGAGGGGGTTGATAAGCAGCGTTCCCTTGAGGAGAAGCTTTCTAATTTCTTATTGTGCAGTGCAAGGCAAGTCCCCGGTTCCCACGCACATCTCTGCTCAGAGCTCACCTTTTCACCCTTCGGCCTCCCTGCCTCCCCCTGCTAAAATCATCATTACAATGGCTGACCTTTCGGGGTGAGCAAGCAGCTTATTACAGGGAGGAGGATGGGTGGGAAATGCTGATGAGTGAAGGTGTAGGGAGAGCGCACCATGACAGCACCATGGAAACTGCTGGAGCCCCGCTCTCTCTCGCTGCCAGGCTGAGCTCAAACACCCTCGGCATTAGCATGCAGGTAGCATCCTGCTGGCGAGGTGTTCGCTGTAGCATCCTACCCTGCTCCACCAGCCTGGCACACTTAATAGGAGGTTGCTAGTGCGTCTTTAAAGGTTATTGTATATTGTGAAGGGTATTTTGTACCTACGATCTTATCTAACAAATGTCAGTCAGGGAAGACCCTAGAATTTTTTTTTGCATTGCATAAATAATGGGACGACTGCTGCTCCTGTGTGCAAATATGCTTCCCGGGAGAGGAGAGAGGCCTGTCTCTCTGCTGTGAAGGGAGATTCTGATGAAGCCGTCCTCATCCTGTGTGTGCTCCTAACCCCTACAGCTCAGAATGTAAAGCAGAGCATAATCAGGTCTCTTCCTTCAGGGCTTTGGCTCTGGGATTCAGGCAGGTTCCTTCCCCCCACAATTAGAACAGTGTGTCCTGGGGTTTTCTCTCATTTTCCTCAGGAGCATCAGAGATTGAGCACAGCTGGTGAGAATACAGGGTGGATTTGTGAGATGATATGAAAAATCCCCTTATACACCTGCTTGGTAGAGCTTCTGCGCTGCTTCAAGGTCAATTTTTCCCCGAGATTTAGCTTATGTATGCATCCACCACCTCCTGCCATGCAGCATGGATCAGCAGGACTCTCCATGCTTGTTAGCACTGGCCATGGATTGCCCTGGCAGTCATTCTAAACCATACTCAGGTAACATTTGTGAGCTGCCACAGGCATTAAGTGATACCTTTTTATTTTGCTATACAGTATTTTGCTATACAGCTGCTTCCAGCTCAGGTCAGTTGACCTGAAATCATTACATGTCTCAGTATTGGATACTTGTGAATTACTATTGGGTAATCAGGCCAGCCTGAAGGAGGACAAGCAGCGCAATGTCACAGGTGATCTCATCTTAAATTCTAGCAAATTATGAATTGAGCTTTTAAGACCCCACCTGGTCTGAGGTCCTTGGCATGAGAATGGTGTGAACCTGTAAGAGCGAGTCCAGAGAAGAACCACAAAGATGATCAGAGGATCAGAGCACCTCTCCTACAAAGACGCGCTGAGAGAGTTGGGTAAAGAGGGGTTAGAAAGAAAAAATTAGATTAGATGTTAGGAAGAAATTCTTTCCTCAGAGGGTAGTGAAGCACTGGAACAGATTGCCCAGAGAAATTGTGAATGCCCCATCCCTGAAATTGTTCAAGGCCAGGTTTGATGGGGTCCTGAGCAACCTGATCTAGTGAATGGCATCCCTGCCCATGCCCATAGAGAATTAGAACTAGGTGATCTTTAAGCTTTTTTCCAACCCAAGCCTTTCTATGGTTCTATTTTATGATTCTGTGATTTTTTTTTTAAGGATGTTCTGTTGAGGTGTTTATTTTCAATAAAGATAACTGTATTTCCACTGCTTCTGGAATATTCATTAGAGTTTAGGGATGCAGCTCTGACTGAGATAAATTACTTCAGTGCTGCAAGTTGCAGTGATGTCAACTGAGTTGAGCAAAGAAACAGCTGCAGAGAGTCTGAGCACACCTAGAAAAAACATGGGTTGACAAAAGTATGAAGTGAAGTCCAAAGTGATTTTCTACCATGTGATAACATAAAATAGTGTGTTTTAGAGACAACCAAAGCTAAAAAATGGCCATCTTATGCAAAATTCACATATTCAGTTGCCTTTCTTGCACATGGGAATGAAAATTTTAAGATTTGAAATTTTCACACATTATTCTAAAAAAACCTTAAGACAAACTGGGATGTTCCATGTTTACCTTTATTTATTTATTTGTTTATTTCACAGAATCACATAATCCCAGAATATGCTGAGTTGGAAGGGACCCATGAGGATCATTGAGTCCAACTGGGTCTCTACAAATCTATGGGCCTGATAGGATCCATCTCAGAATCCTCCAAAAGCTGGTTGACGTCATTGCAAAACATCTCTCAATGGTTTCTGAGCAGTCTTGGAAATCCGGAAGGGTCCAAGATGACTGGAAGCTGGTGAATGTTGTCCTGCTTTTCAAGAAGGAGGACCCCAGAAACTACAGGCCTGTCAGTCTCACTTCAGTGCCTGGGAAAGTTATGGAGAAGATTATTCTGGGAAGTATTGAAAAACATCTGAAAAGACAATGCAGTAATTGGTCACAGCCAGCATGGCTTCATGAGAGGGAAGTCCTGCTTGCCAAACCTGATTTCTTTTCGTGAAAAGGTAACCTGCCTTGTTGATCGAGGGAAGCCAGCTGATGTAATATTTTTGGATTTCAGTAAAGCTTTTGATACTGTCCCTCACAGGATACTTCTGGACAAAATGTCCAGCCCACAGCTGGATAAATACATCATGCAGTGGGTGAACAACTGGCTCACGGGTCAAGCACAGAGGGTAATAGTGAAAGGGGTAGCATTAGACTGTCACTAGTGGGGTTCTGCAGGGCTCCATCTCAGTGCTGTGCTGTTCAACATCTTTGTAAAGGACTTGGTCACAGGACTGGAAGGGACACTAAATAAGTTTGCAGATGACATAAAACTTGGAGAAGCTGTTGACTCTCTTGAAGGCAGAGAGACCCTGCAGAGAGACCCTGACAAATTAGAGG
>VYXB01005448.1:257443-397778 GCA_013397135.1 Pachyramphus minor | reverse complement strand
CAGGAAGACCAACTGTGTCCTGAGGGGCATCAGGCAAAGCATCACCAGCTGATCAAGGGAGGGGATTGTCCTGCTCTGCTCTGCAATGGTGCAGCCTCACCTTGAATATTGTGTGCAGTTTTGGGTGCCATCATATAAAAAAGACAATAAGCTATTAGAGAGGTACAAAGGAGGGCAATGAAGATGTTGGAGAGCCTTGAGGGGAAGCCATATGAGGAATAGCTGAGGCCACTTGGTTTGTTCAGCCTGGAGAAGAGGAGACTGAGGGGAGACCTCATTGCTGTCTACAACTTCCTCATGAGGGGAAGCAGAGACACAGACACTGATCTCTTCTATTTATTTCTCTATTTATTTTTTTGTTTCTTATTGATTCTATATCTGTCAAGCTGGCTGCCATCTCACAAGTTGTAACTCTAAGGAAGAAGTTTGGACACCTTTGTTTTTTGGGAGTAAATTGCCATAGCTGTTCCCAAGCTGTACTGTAGCAGCACAGATCAGTGTAGAAGACACAGTCTGAACCTGAAGCACAAGACAGTAAATGAGAGATGGGAAGCAAGGGAATAACTTTAAGACATAGAGATTTATACCAATCCCAAAAAGAAAAATTGTTTTGCCTTCTCGCTGGAATGCGCAAATGATATTAATCACAACCTTCAGTGAGAAATGTCATTTGGACTCCATTTCCAAGGAAGAACATGGGTTTTTTAGAACATGTTCACCAGCCTTAACAATACCATGTTACTCAGAAAGGTCTAAATACTGAGAACTATAGGAACCAGCCAGAGGTTTAAACTGGCAGTCTGACTCTAGAAAAGGTTGACTAAGGAGCAGGATGTACTTTCCTATATAGAAATTTAATTTTATGTCCACCCAACATAGATTGTTGAGTCTATAAACCAGATTCTGTCTGATACATTTGTAGATTAAACGTTATAGGAAAGCCCATTATATAACAATTTTATTTAAAGGCAATTGCTTTCTTTTCATTCTGAAGGTACATCCAAAAATGCACAAAGACCCTTGAAAAGGAAACATGGTGGTCAGGAAAAATAATAAACGACAAAGAACATTTCTTTCTGTGTGTAAGTTTCTGCTAATATTTTTTCATTGCCCTATTAAGCACAATAAGCTCAATTTGACCTTCATCCCTCAGTCCACCTGCATTTGTAAGGCTGTCAATTAGAACAAGGACAAAGACAATTTTTTTTTTTTTTTTAAAGCAAAGAAATTTGATATGGGAATCATCCAGACACTATCTGGAACTGCAACATACTAATTTTGCAGGGGTCCCTAATTAGAGCAGAGCTGTCTTGGAAAGAAAAGCTCCTGTCTGGAGGTCTGCCTTGTGCAGCTCCAGGAAGATGTATGAGACGTTTCCCACACCCCACTTAGTGTCTCTGCTGCTTTCCCTGGGGCAAGGTGAAAGTAGCTGAAATTGATTTTCTGCTGGAGAGCTTTTGCTTTTAGGAATTCTCTTTTGATTTCTCATGACTTGTGATTCCTTGGGAAGGTGTATTTTATAATGAGGTACATTTTTTGGAGTCTGCTGTGAAATGGACCATGGGATCATGAAGCCTTTTCTTAACCTGATTTCTTGACAAAAATACCCAGTTCTGAGGATATATTTACATTTTCTTTCAATGGTGTAAATGAAATATAGCACATATGAATTGGTCTAATTATTTTTGGGCATTACTGTCTTCTTATCTGAAAACCAGGCTGTACATATTAGCATGTTGCTCAGTGGTGAAATTGCAGTGTGAATAAACACATCCAACCCAGTGCTAATCTAGCTAACTTACTTCTCAGCAATAGCAGGGAATCATGGAATGGGACAGGTTGGAAGGGACCAGAGTGGGTCATCTGGTCCAAACTCCCTGCTCAAGCAGGACCATCCTAGAGCAAATGGCACAGAATTGCATCTGAATGGTTCTTGAATATCTCCAGTGAGGGAGACTCCACAACCTCTCTGGGCAGCCTGTTGCAGTGTGCGGTCACTCACACAGCAAAGAAGTTCTTCCTCACATTCAGGGGGTATGTCAGTTTCTGCCCATTGCCTCTTGTTTGGAGAGCCTGACTCCATCCTCTTGATGCCTTCTCTTCAGATACTTACATACACTGATTAGGTCATCTCTTCTTGAGGCTAAGCAGGCACAGCTCCCTCAGCTTTTCCTTTTAAGAGAGATGCTCCAGTCCCTTAATCATATTTGTAGCTCTCCACTGGACCCATTCCAGGAGCTCCATGTTTCTCTTATACTGNTCTCTGTTTGTCATTCCAATCTGTTGAGATCCTTCTGAAGGGCTGCACAGCACTCTGGGGTATCAGACACTCCTCACAGCTTTGTGTCATCAGCAAACTGGCTGAGGAGGCATCTGCCCCTTCATCCAAGTCATTGATGAATAAGTTAAATTGAACCTTAGAGGACATCCCTAGTGACAGGTTTCCAACTCTACCATCTGCCACTAATTATGGCCCTCTGGGATCTGCTGTTCAGCCAGTTCTCAATCCACTTCACTGTCCACTTTTTCAATTCACACTTCAGTGAAAGGACTTCAGGTATTTTCTTGGGTAGCTGGTCTGACTCTCCAGAGTCAGACCAGGCCTTTTTCACTGGGACCTGAAGTGAGCTAAAACAAGGAATATATCTAACTGTACTGCAGTGGCACCTTCCTGGGGCAGTGCGGGCAAGCTGAGAGAGAGAAAATTGTCCAAACACAGGGTTTGAGTTGATTGAATGAAACCAGAGTCATTGATGGGACTTTTCTGTCGCCTAATTTGTCTATTTTTTATATATTTGTTTCTTTACTGTTTTCACATATTCTCCCCTTTATCATCCCCAAAGAGGAGAAAGAAATGAACATTTGAGTGCCACAGTGCAGCTGCCAGAGACACCTCAAATCCATACAGGCCTCAATACATCTTTTGTTTCAGATTGGAGAAGTGTCTCCAACCTTGAAGGACAGAGCAAAATGTTACAGAGATCAGTGTTTCCCTTCTCTGCTGAAAATTTCTGAACTGAAGTGATTCTGGGAGTGAAAACTCTTGTTAAATAATGTTCCATTAAATAGCTCAGGAGTGATATCTATGAGGTGATTGAGAAACAATTTTTCTTTATTTCTGCCTGTCTTGCCATCACAACATCTATTTCTTTTAGGATGAGTTTGCATAGGAGACCTTTCACTACAGTGTTCTGGACTGCCTGAAACCTAAAAATCAACATAATCTTCCAGCATCTCCTCACACCAAAGTGTCTCAGGAAAGCAAAACGATGTTTGGAATACAAAAACTAGTAATTCCAACCTGATGCTCAAGGTCGTTCCTTTCAAACGTCAAGAATTGGCATCATAGAGCAAAGACCTGAGCTCAATATCTATATTAAAGCATATTTCTAGGCTACAGAACATCTGAATTTTGAGAAATAAGCATTTTTAAAATGCTTTCCTAACCTTTACCCTTTGCAAATAGAAAAAAACCCACATAACTTGCCATCCCATTGAACTGCAATCTCAACTATACTTGTCAGTTTACTGCAAATCCAAATATAATCCCCCTTGAAAGAAAATAATTTCCCTCAGATTTAGGAAGACATCAGTCATAAACAAAACTGTTTAAAGCAAAAGGTCATGTAAACTGAGGATAAAAACAGCATCTTCATACCTGTGCACTTACATAATCAGTCCCCGTAGCAGATTAAAGCTCCCACAGACCGTATTAATAGTTCAGGAAGATTTTATTAATAGTTCAGTCATGGTTTTTCCATGGAGAATTTTTGCAAGTGTGTGATTTTAATAGATTGGTGCAATAAGGGAAGGAGGCTTTCCACTCTTCACCTCTGGATCCAACTTCAGCCTCTGAAAGAATGACAGTGGCTGAAAGTTGTTGTTCCCCAATTTTATGACTTTGTCAGATATTGGACAGGTTGTGTCTATGAAAAATCTGATCCTAAGCATGTTTAACCAAATTCCATGTAGCACCCTAGGTATGGACAGAGAGAGTTGTCAAACAGTGCATGGTAGGAGAGAAGGCAAAGTGTCCCCTAATCACTACAGCTTCAGTTTCTAATTTTAATGCAGCTCCTAAGAGCTGGATGTTTAGCTTGGCAGGAGGCAGTGGGAGGCAGTGACAGGACCGGGAACCATGAGAACCCTGGGACTGGGCTGCTCCTGCATCTCTGCAAGTCTTCCCTGGGGTTGCAGGAGTCAGGGCTGCTCCCCCTCACCCTCTGCAGTGCCTGCTCTGATCCCAGGCACGTTTCCAATCTCCACCCTGACAAGTTGCTCGTCTCTCTGTTATCTCTTTTTGCTCCCCTGTGTTTTTGAAGAGATGGGAATGCAAAATTAATGTTGCCAGTGGCAATAATTGCAAATCGTTTGCTTCTACCTTGGCATGCCCTCAGAGTACACAGGGCTTGGAAATAGCTGTAGAGTAGGGGAAAAGCATTAAAAAAAAAGACATTATTGCTATCAGTGTGGCAGTCCTGACCTGTTTGAATATGATTGTAAAAAGAATTCTTACAATCATGAGGAATTCATTGATTTTGGGTAAGTTGTGACTGTAACTGCTCACACCAAAATGTTCTCTTTTCTTTGAAGCACACAGTAGCAAAAGATTTGAGCAAAATCGCAGGAAATTGTGAGTGCTTGGTTTATTTTTACATCACATGCCCACATATGTAGATGAGGATGCTCTGAAGTACTTCTGTCAGAGAAGTGGAACTGAAAAATGAACATTGGGATGCATTCTTCTAAACATTTTCATTATGTTTATTATCTCTTCTGATACACTTGGTAACTTTTAAAATTCAGTAATTTGCGGTGGGTTTCTCCCAGTCATTATTGCAAACTATTGAGGTCCTACAGAGCATCTGTTCTTGGGTGTTGGCAGATGGCACCAATAAATCAGGTTATAGAACACAGATTTGCTCAGTAAACTTTGATTTGTCCTGATAGAATCATGCTGTCATGTCATCTGGTCTAACAAAATAACTTGTAACCTTGGGGCAAAAGGGGGATTTCTTCACAACCTTTTTACAAGAAACCCTTTACTGAACCAGCTCAGAATAATTTAGAAACAGAAAATTTCCCAGAAGCAGTGACTCTGTTGGATTGACACCATAACCTAGTGCTACTTTTTTGCTTGGCATGTGCCCCTCTTTCACACACTTAAGCTACAGACTAAGGCTCCTTCCAGAAACAAAAAAAAAGAGATGAATAAATTACACTGACAGAGGAAACAGCAGGTTAATTCAGGAGGTTGGTTGAGGAGGTACACAGAGAAGAGACTAATTCAAAATGTAATTAAAAAATAGTGCAACAAAAAGCAGTGACACGCTACTTTGGAAGTAGCCCATTCATGTGTGCAACTGAGGTGCTGCAGTTTGCTCTATATTAGGTCAGATTAGGTAAGACCAAATCAGGATGCTTCTGGTGGAGGAGGAAAAGTGACAGCCACTCACCAAGCTAAGGAGGGGTAACTTGGGTCACAGGCAGCATAGGAAGGGACATGAATTAGCTGGAGGCTGTTTTTCAGAGTTAGTTTAGGAACTTGCTATGATCTTTGCAACCAGCTCCAGCAAACCAAGCTAAATTGTCTCCAGTGCCCTGATTTTTGGTGTAAACTGTAGCTCAGGAACATGTTTATATTCAGCTTTCTTAAGTGAGGGTGACTGCAAGATGAGTCGCTTCTATTCCTGTATCTTGCTGAACGTGAACGTCTGAAATCAGTTGTGGGGGAAGGAAAAAGCAGCAGGAAGATCATCAAAGCTGAAAGTAGTTTCTGGCTTAATTAGAAATGGCAAAATGTGCAGAGCACAGAGCAACCCTGGCCTGGAGACTTACTGAATGAGCACAGGTGCTGCTGGCTGAAGTGTGTGACCTCAGGTCAGCTGGGATGCTTCACGCTCCCTGAGATGCCAAGCCCTTGCCTGACCATGACCTATGACATTGATTGCTCACGCAAAGTCATCATCACAAGAAAGTCCCCGTGCAAACATTAGGTTTCTGAGGGAAGTGACCTCCCTCCAATCCTTTCCTTGACACCAGGAGATAAAGCGGTGGTGTTTGTCTCCACTTGAGCTGTTGGTGGCTGTATGTGGGTGTGAATCAGGGATGTGATAAAGAAATAGGGTTTTTTGTAGCCAGATTTTAATGCAGGGCCTTCTGAAGCCAAACGTCCACCAGCAGAATGAGCACCTCCACCAAAGAAAGTAATGGCTAGCATTAAGACAGCTTTAATGAAGGAGCATCCTAATGCCCTTATACCTGGAAAAGAATCTGTCTGGGAGCACTTTGTTTGGCATTGATAACTTGACCCAAAAATATGTTCTATTTTTAATATACACTTTTTGAAAAAAGAATAACTTAGGGATATTTTTTGAAAGTAATTTTTAAAAGTTAGGATTTAAACAAAATTAATTAGTGCTATTAACAACTCTAGCAAAAAACACTGTTGTTTTTCTTAGCTGACCTGATTTGAAACTGTCTCTCCTATCTATTTCTATCTCCATAGTGAGGCCTTGCACCCATCTTGAAGTGCAGTAGATTTGTGGGACACTGTGGTTGAAAGCACATGGAGTGAAGGACTTAAGGCAGAGAACAAGATAACACTGAGGGAAATCCACTAGGATTTAAAAGACTGTCAAAAAGAGAGAGCTGAGTGCATGCAAAAAGTCAGTCCTGAAAAGCATAATGTATAGCACTTTATTTTTTGCTCAGCACTGAGATTTTAAACAAAAAAAAAGATGTACTGAGTCTACAGTCCTTCAGATTTGCATTGTTATGCTGAGAATGCTACATCATGTATGTGAAGTATTTATTCTGTATTTTCTTCACATTGCCACTTGCTATATATATATATATATATGTATATTTATATATACACATGCTCTCTGCCGAAATAGCTCTGTGTCTGAGCGAAGGGCAATGAAGGCCAAACTCTCATGGTGAGGACAAATGCCCACAGCATTAGTTAAAGTCAGCCAAAGAAAAAAAAAATTAGAAAGGTCTTGTGGCACTTACTTTTCTTCTCAGGAGACCTACTGACTTTGCAGAGAAGTTTCTCATCTCTGCCTATGGAAGCGTCAAGGTGTTAAACAGAATTNTGAGGGAAACCCACTAGGATTTAAAAGGCTGTCAAAAAGAGAGAGCTGAGTGCATGCAAAAAGTCAGTCCTGAAAAGCATAATGTATAGCACTTTATTTTTTGCTCAGCACTGAGATTTTAAACAAAAAAAAAGATGTACCGAGACTACAGTCCTTCAGATTTGCATTGTTATGCTGAGAATGCTACATCATGTATGTGAAGTATTTATTCTGTATTTTCTTCACATTGCCACTTGCTATATATATATATATATATGTATATTTATATATACACATGCTCTCTGCCGAAATAGCTCTGTGTCTGAGCGAAGGGCAATGAAGGCCAAACTCTCATGGTGAGGACAAATGCCCACAGCATTAGTTAAAGTCAGCCAAAGAAAAAAAAAATTAGAAAGGTCTTGTGGCACTTACTTTTCTTCTCAGGAGACCTACTGACTTTGCAGAGAAGTTTCTCATCTCTGCCTATGGAAGCGTCAAGGTGTTAAACAGAATTCCTACAGTTGCATTACATTTGCATTGTGATTGAAAGCTGATGATGGAGAAAAGGAGATTTTGTTATTTATAGTGCTAGGCAACCTATTTGGTGCTGAACAGAAGTTGGATCTAGCCTGTCTTGAACAAAGTGTGGAACCATCTTAATGCTTTTGCTTTCACATTAGAGCAACATGGAAAGGAGGTTGTGAACTACCATTGTGATGAGATTATACCCTAGCATGGTCAGAAGAAAATGATCAAGGTATTTTTTTATTGGCATTTGTTGACTGACTAAAACAAAGTATTTGATAGATATTATTCCTTTTCCCGTAAATTTCTTTGCGTCTAGCTGAAAGTTGAGAAAATCCTTTGTGTTGGCTCCTCTGTACAGCTCCTTAAAGATATCATAGGCTCCTAAAAGTCATTTTCTCAGGCTATCTGCTGAACAGAAGCTAGATTCTTTATTCCTTATTTCACTAAGGATTTCAAATTTTACCCTGATTTTTTTGAGATTGAAACCTTGTTTTAA
Source organism: Pachyramphus minor (assembly GCA_013397135.1). NCBI lineage: Eukaryota > Metazoa > Chordata > Aves > Passeriformes > Tyrannidae > Pachyramphus > Pachyramphus minor. The sequence continues at coordinate 389,675 of VYXB01005448.1, read as the reverse complement.
AATGGAAGGTTTCCCTTCACCTGGCCCTTGCAGAACGTCTTTTTAAAACAATTTCTGTAGTCTCTGTCATCATTGACAAATTTACTTTGATAAATGTCAGATGGTGAAGATATTTTTTCAATTCTTTATTCTCTTTCAACTGGAGTGTGTGTATATGTGTGTCTTTGTGTGTGAGAAAACCCCATGAGCTATTTTGTTTTAAAGATAATCAAAATGCTTAGTGCCTTCTCAGTGCTGGAAACTTAGCAATATCAGGCAACTCGCACTGCATTAGATAAACACCTGATAGTAGCAACACCTTTTCTTCATATACAACCACTTATTCTTCAGACCAATAGAAGCCTGGGGGAAAAAAACCCACCTTATATTATTTGCTTGATTCAGCAAATGTCTTTGTTTGTTTTGTCCTTGTTCCAGTCTCTTAGTGAGATTGCTTCGTTTTCTTATCCCTTCGTGCTGAAGGGAAAACTGTTTTGTGTATGTGTGTTTCACAAAGTCCCACATAGTCACAGGTCTGATTTGACAGGAGCAGACCAATGTGTCAATTCTGCAATAAAATATAATCTCTTTGTGTCTGCCCTTCTGTGATCTTTCTCTCTACTTTTTTTTTTTTTTCAATAACAGAGCAGTGCCTTGGTAATGAGAAACCTGAGCATAATTTAATGTCTTTGAATTAAGTTTTGAGAACAAAAAATATGAATAATATTAAAGATATATGTGCAAAGATTTAAAGATGCATTGTGGAAAATATATTTTTAGGAAAGTTGTTTTTACAGTGAAAGACAGCATTTCAAGTGTCATGACATTTTCGACAAACTGCATTTAAGTAACAAGTTATGAAGTCCATTTTGCAGGAAAGAGCATTGTAGTGAGTAGTACAGAGAACACACTGGTATTTTTCCCCCATAGTCATAAAAATAGGCATTGCTAATAGCATCACCAATAACTGAGATTGTCTGATACTCCATTTGCATTTTGTTAAAACTTCATTGGAGTTATACAAAAATTTCAACATGGAGCTAGACGCGCTTATATGGGCAGAGTTTTGGAGGCTAGGGATGAGGAATTGATTTGAGAGTATCTCTATGGGCTTGGGAGGAAAAATATTTTCTGCACTTCAATATATTTTTCTCTTTACTGGAGAGTGGAGATATAAGGCTCAGAGCCTTTGGGGCACGGACCCAACATATGGTTTTTCTAGTGCACATAGTTTTACTGACACAGTGAGAATTTGAAGGTCTCTGTGTGCATATGCCCAAACTCATTCAAGGCAGTTTGGAGGTTGAGCTGTTTCATAAGATGGACTTGTTGTAGTGATACTGTCTTACCTAAAAAGCTATGATGGGTCAAAATCCTTGGAGTTCATTAGCTGTGTTCTCCCAACAGAGAGGCTGCAATCCTGACCTACAGGTGCGAGGTAGAGCTCTCCCTGCAGTGGTTTCTCCTAGAGATATCACAAACCACAGGCGGAGTCAGGGTCCCCTGAATCTGTACTTTGATATGAGGATTTCTCCTTTTCTAAGTACATGAATTTGCCATTTTAATGGGGGTTTTTGTGTGTGTGTGTCATGCTCACCACCTAAAACAATGCTTGGCAACAGTCAGTGCTGCTTATCACGCACTCACTCAGAATCAGTTTTGCAGCATTAAATGCCAGATAAACTCTGTACTTTTTGCTACACAAAATACATGCTTATACTCTCTGCAAGAGCTCTCTCATTTCTATAACACAACTTCCCTTCAGTTCACACTTATTCCTCACTACCTTGCTCTACTGCCGCTTAACTCTGACTTCAAAACAACTTTAAAAGATAGCAGTAGGTAAATGCTTTCTGCTGTCTGTGTAGATGCAAGGAAAGCAAAGCACTAACGAGCTCAGCTTCCCAGTCTTTCCATCAGCAGCAGTCAAGCAAGGATATTAGACTGTGGACATAATACCAGGACACTGTTTCAGCCCTTTGACATCCTGTATATTATCACCGGCTCCACCTACATTCCCTGAACAAGAGGTGTTCGAGATTTACTAGTGAAGTTTACTACCTAAATAGTGCTTGCACTGCCTATCCAAAAAGGTTATTCCCAATTGTGTTTTCAGTCACCACAGCATCAGTCTGCAAGCTAATCATTCCCCCATTCTCTGGTTCTACTCCTAAAAAATTGTTCTGATTATTTTCTCTAAGGCCAAGAGCAAAAAAAAAAAAAAAAAAAAAGACTTCTCTGAATTTGCTAAAACTTCAGGTCACAGGAAGAGGTGACCCCATTTCTCAGGCACCTCAGATTAAAAAACCACACAAATTGTCATCCTCCCCTTTCTTTTCATATTGAGTTAAAGTCATACATTAAGTAATGCTACATGAAGTCTTAAATGAATTTGTCTTTTTCCACCCAGAGGACTGGAGTATCCTCTGTCATATCTCTGGACATCATCAAATTTGGTAGGTAGATACAGGGTAGTCTACACTTTTTCCTTTGAAGGCTTCCTATCAAGAGCTCTTTCTACCTGATGGCAGGCAGCAGCACATCTTCCTTATTAAACTCCCAGCACTGAGTAACATGGCATTTGCAAATCAGTGTCATTTACCTTGAGTTTAGCATGTTGGCCTCCAGCACATTGAGGAGATTTTTTTTTTTTTTGGAGAGGTGGCATATGGTGTTGGTGAAAACTAGATGAGGTTGCTGGGATTCAAGTGTTGAGATCAGAGGTATAAAGTCTGCCCTATGGTCATTAACTAATGTTTTTTTTCTCTGAGGTTGATACTGGAGCCAATACAACTTAATGCCTTTATAAATTATCTGAATGGTGATAGGGAGCAACAAACCTTCAGAAGCTTTGCTGATGGTTCCAATCTGCAGAGTAGAGCTGATAAGCTGGAGGTTGAGTCAGTAGTCCCTATTCAGATCCAGACAGGATGGAGGGATGACTCCCTGGAAACCCCATAGACAAATGCAAAGTATTTCACCTTCAGAAGATAAGGAAAAGTGGTGGACAAGTGAGGAAAAAAACAGGGAGGTGGTGGAGTCCCTGGAGTTGTTAAAGAAATGACTGAACGTGGCACTTAGTGCTGTGGTCTAGCTGATAAGGTGGTGACCTATCAAAGGTTGAACTCAATGGCCTTGGAAGTCTTTTCCAACCTACATATTTATATGATTTTGTGATGTTAGAATAATCCCATGCAGTAGGACAGAAGAAGACCCAGGTGTCTTGGTGGGCAAGTTGACTATGAGACAGCAGTGTCTTTGGCAAGAGTGGCCAACTGTGTTATAGGCTGTGCTAGCAATGGCATAAGAAGTGGGTGAGGGAGGGCATCTCCTCAGTACCCGTGAGAGAACACATCTGCAGTGCTGTGGCCATTTCTGGGCTTCCTACCGCAGGAGAGGATCACATACTAGAGTGAGTCTATCACAAGCTGTCCAGACGGCCAGAGGCTGGAGGAGAGGTTCAGACAACAGGGTCTGTTCAGCCACGGAAGGAGGTTAAGGGGGAATCTCACTGCTTCTTCCAAATGATTAATGTGCACCTATGCAGACAACTGCCAGACTTTTCTTAGGAAGAAAAGACAAGAGACAATCAACATGAGTTGCAGTTGTGGTGGCGTGGTAATTTTGGCTGAGATAGCATTAATTTTCTTCATGAGTGGCTGATAAGGGGATGTGTTTTGCATTTGTGCTGAACAGAGTGGTAATAACATAGAGTTAGTTTTATTACTGCTGAACAGGGCTTACAGAGAGCCAAGGCCTTTTTGCTTTTCATACTGCCACACTGGTGAGGAGGTTGGGAATGCATGGGAAGTTGAGAGCAAACAGCCAGGACAGGTGACTCCATCTGACCAAAGGGATAACCCATACCACATGGTATCATGCTCAGTATATAAAATGGCAGGGAAGAAGGAAGCAAGGGGAACATTAGTAATGATGGTGTTTGTCTTCCCAAATAACGTTAGGCATGATGGGGCTTCACAGGAAGCTGTGAATTCAATGGTTTGCTTTGTGTATGCAGCTTTTGCTTTCCCTATTAAACTGTCTTTATCTCAACCCACGAGTCTTCTAGCTTTTACCCTTCTGATTCTCTTCCCAGTGCTGGTGAGAGGGGTGAGTGAGAGGTTGCATGGTACTTGTTTGATGGCTGGGCTTAAACCATGACAGGTGGAAAGCCAAACCACATATCAGGAGAAAGTTTCATGATGGGCAGTCAAACACTGAAACGCATTTCCTCAAGAGACTCTGGAAACCCCATCTCTGGCAATGCTCATATTACAGCCAGAAAGACCTGGAACAACCTGATCTAAACCCAAACTTGGTTCTAACTTCAAAGTTTGCCCTTCCAACCTTAATTATCCTATGATTATATGGTATTTTATATGTGCAGATATGTGTGCATCTGCCGTGGTCAGACTGTGCCTGCCCTGTAATTTACTTAATCATATTCCACTCTTATTGTTGACTGATCACTGCTTATTCAGGGCTACAGGTTACAGTTTCCATTTAAAGCTGAAGCTTTCATCATCTTGAAAATATGTCACAGAATTTATTATAGACAAATAGGCAGGAAGGTAAGGCTTATTTATTATATTCTTTGCCACAAAACCTGTATTATGAGCATAAATGACAGCAACAAACAAAAGAAAATAATCTGTCCAGACCAGAGGAAAATCTATATCACTAACTCCCTTCATTGAACTGTTGTTCCAAGAATGAATGATTTCCTTGTTATCAGGAATGTGCCAAGTGAACAGGAGTCACCAGAAAAGCTGCATTCCCTATTAACTCTTACAGAATTTCACACATGCCCCAGTACATAATCCCACTTATGTCCATCAACTTAATTAAAACCTCTCCATTATCGAAATCTATAACTGGCACAGAAAGGTACCAGAGCTTAGGAAAGAGTGTTCCTTTATGCAGTTCACTGGACAGCTTTCCAGTAGTACTAGGTTATTTATGGTAGGAAGTAACAATTTCTTCTGGATATCCAGCACTTTGAAAAGCATTTGGAGATTGCAACCAAGATCAATATTTTTCTGCAAGCATTAGTGAGAAGTTAATCGCCATGCTGGATGCTTTGCAGATGTTTCATCTGGGGTTTTTTTGTGTGTCTTGTTTGTTTGTTTGTTTTTGTTTTCTTTTAGCAATGACACACTTTTATCTTATATGTGCAGTAAAGTGCATGTACAGCACATCTTTGCACAATAATTGAAGATAAGGTCCACTGACAACACACTTATAAAGCAGAGGTTACACTAATATATTTCCCCACTTCTATTAGGATCTGGTTGGAAAAGTCAGTTCACCACTTAATGATACCATCCTCTCTGAAATTTTAAGAACAAACTGTTAGCAATTTTTTTTTCCCTTCCCTGATTCTCTGCTCTAAGCACTATATTGTTTCAATTTTTTAGTTGAAAACAAATCTTAGGAACACTATGCTGTACAACCTGGGAGGGAATACTCTCTTAAATAGACTCTGCTATTTGAACTGGTTGAGTTGTGAAGGGGTTCAGGTTATGAAAGCCTGTTTAGTGTGAAATCCACCACTGAATGCAGAAAATTCTTCACCCAAGGTGCTTATTTTCCCACTGACAAACAGCAAGAAAATATCCTAAGAGAAAAATAGAGAACTTAAACAACTTGCCAGCACCAACATTCTTTCAAACCGCAGAAGATAATTGGATAATTTGCCCAGCACTTCATTCTATATCCTTAAACCAGAAGTGCCACTGGAAAAGTAGCTTAATTTCTGACAGAGAAGTTGTGAAGCACCCTGATTGTTAAAAATATTTTCACATTAACTTGGGAAAAGAAAGCTAATTATGAAAGATTATTACAGCAATTTAAGCGCTACACTCAAGGTAAAGGGAAGAATGTCAGTTGTTTGTTTTTAGACAGACAATACAATGAAGATGGTAAAAAAAGTGGTTGTGATTTACAGAAAGTTTTAAAAAGTTTTAAAAATTTTGGAATTCAGTTTGTGAAAAGATCACAGTTATATTCAGAGAGTGAATTCATTCCATGGATAGACAGTTGTTGACACCAACTGAAAAGGAAACTAAGGATGCTTCCAGGAAATAAAGGAGCTCTCAACAGAGTATAGAATAGAGATGAAAGGGTAAAGATGGTCCATGGCTCATCTACCCAGGAAAGTTTCTCTTGCCATAATTCAGGCTACACTAAGAGAAGACTTTTGCTCTAGGGAGGCAAATATAATGAAGAAGAAGTGAAGGTATTGTGCTTACAGATCATGTATAAAGCAAGCAAAACATTGAAATATTTCATTTGCATACGAATGACCTAAAAATGGCATCTATTGCAATATCTCTAATGAGAGACTGAAAAGGCAGTAACACTCTGGGAGGCGACCTTATGAAACTGGGGCATCCATATATGTATGATCATTATCTCTTCAGGAAATTATTTCCTCTGAATGTCACTGGGTTGTGCTTGGAGCCAAACGGCTTTTGATTGGAAACACAAAATATTTAACAGTGTAAACAGTACTAAGCTACACATAAATTATTTTAGGTATGGAGGAAAAGTGTGAAAAATCCTATCTGGAGGCCTCAACTAACTCAGAAATTCTGACAGAAATGAAAAAAATTAAGATGTAAAATGTAGAGATATATTCCGGAGAACCCCCCTGGGAATGTTTCCCCCAGCAAACTCTTCACATGGGGGGAGCTGTAAGGAAATTTGCACCTAATCAAGCTACCTGCAGCGGCAGCTTGAGAGGGCTACTAACATATGTACAGAAACGGTAGGTCACAACCTGATCTGTATTTAACATTGTTAAGTTACCATGGCACCAGTGGTGCACTGGAGATCACGTGAACTCTGAAGACAAGATGCCTGTTCTTGTCAGAAGCTGTCAGAGTCACTTTGGCTTCACAGGTGTCTTGAGACAGATAGAGCAAAGCAGCAAGTCCAGTATGGTTTGTGAAATGATGCTAGCAGTGATAAAGGTGGGAAGCAGTCATGCCAATGTGCAGTGGACTCATCCTGGATGCAAGCAACACTGCTGCACCAGATGGACACAAGCAGAGGTGGAATAGATTTTCTCATCTGAGACAGCTGAGCTCCAGGATATACAACAGCGGGAAATGAAGGACCCAGCCATGGCAGAAATGACAGCATGGATATTACAACTGAGATCCAAGGATCCATGTGACATTATGGCACACCTTAGGGCTTAACTGAGCCCTGGTAACTGATGGTCTTCAATTTTCTGAATTGCATTAAAAATCAGTGACGGTATGCCCAGGAATGGGAATTGTGGGAAAATAAATAACTTCCAAGAGGACTTTAAAATATCTACTTGGTAATAAATGATTACCGGTCCCCACTTCCATCAATCTAGCCACGATCAGTTGTTGCTGTGTTGCAACTTGGAGTGGAAACATGAAACCATACTTTGTGTTTCCTTCCTTTAGAAGTGGCAAGGACAGCCTCTTTTCCTTTGCAGGGGATAGGATAAGGTCCCCACTACTGCTTACAGAAACCAGGGTGGTAGGAAGCAGAAGTAAGGAAAAGAAAACAAGAAGGGGGAGGAAGGAGGTAGTAAGTCTGTTCTCCCCAGTGGCACAGTAGGATAATTTCTCTGGCTTCAGATCCCCTGATCATAATAGCAAACCATCTGCTCATGGAAACAGGACACTACAAGAAAGGATATCTGGCTTAGTCACCCAGTCACATCACAACTCTGCAGGGTTTCTTTTATTCTAGTAAAAAGGCTTTAATTTTTAATTCTGTTTCTCCATTCATTCAAAAAATTTTTTTGATGTTGCTTTTACGGTTTAACCTGATAATTCTTCTAAAAAAACATGAGATAAACAAGCATCCTATGAAAGTATACATCTAGTAGTACCAGAAACTGCAGTAACAATAAAGTACAACTGCAGTTAAAGTATTATGGAATCAGATACCCTGCAAAGCATGCATAGACTCTTTACAATAGGAGCATCAGCCATATTTAATAAGTGACAACTAGGGATATGCTATTGTCTGGTGTTTACAGCAGGGGTGCAGGACTCAGTTGCCTCTGGTAGATACAACTCCTCTCAAGGATGCATCCCAAGTTATGGACTGATGTGGGCTAAGTTCATAGGGCCAGCTCCACCCTGTGTGGCTAGATTTGTCCTATGCTCATGGATGTATACACATGCATGTTATACAGTCCTACATTTTCTCTCTGACCTACCCTCTAGCCTCTCCTGGCCTCTTATCTCTGAGCTGCCAGTATAGACAAGCTGGAGGCAGAGGAGAAGGTTAGTGGGATACTATTCTTTCATTGCTCTGCCTTTTTCTACTCCTCCGAGAAAATCCTTGTCTAGTAGATAAGGAATATTTGGTTTTGTTATGCTCCAAAGCTTGTCACAAATATCAGAATCAGACTGCAAATGAGGACCTGATCTAATGTTCAGGAATTTTTTGTGCTGTTTTCATGCTTTTTCCCCACCTTTTTCCCTCCCACTGTTGTCATTCCTTCAGAATTCCCATCATCCATAGTCCTCCTCTGGCTCAGCTAAGTTTGTTGAAGCAAAATCTGTGTTTCAGTGTGCATTTTGTCTTTCATTTTGATTGACTTCCCATGTGTTTTTGGAGCCACAAGTCAAAAGCTTCATTGTCCCCTGCTGCTTTAAAAAGTATTCTTCTAAATAAATAGTACATACCACAGACATATCAGCTTAGCAAAACATGAAGCCAGCTTCCATGCCAGCTGGAAGCTGAAGAAATCAGCACCTGCCTTTGCACAGCAATTCTGCGCAATTCTGGAGACAAAATGAAAAGCCTTGTCTCTGCTGAGACATGGGAAAATTTACTGTGAAGTGAAACTCAACATGGGAAAAAAGCAATTCTGAAAAAACAAGAGAGATCCCATCACTGCTAATAACCTCCTTGAAGCTTCCATCCCTTGTGGTACCTGGTCCTGTGAGGGTCCCTATAACATTACATATTACCCTTTCCAGGATGGCTAAGCTGAACTTGATGTATCTGCCCTGAGACACCAAAGAGTATTTATGGTCCACAGCTGTGCAAAACTACAAGATGAGGGGTGAATACTACTATGTGCCCATCTGTGGTACACCTCCAAGAGTTCACTCGTGAGGTTTGAGTTCCTCAAATTAATCTCTGCAGAACTGTAGTGGTCTCCACTGTCATTTTTCACCTCCCCCAGTTATAACACAGTAATATCCAAAGTCTTATTAATTTATTAGTTCAATCATATGTTTATTCTCTAAATTTTTGAAAGAAACTAACTTCTCATGTGCGTGAGTTTTTTAGAAGCCAGGTAAGCCAGGTAACTGAATAAAAGGTTAACATCAAGCACTTGCTCATTCTACACACGGAAGTATACACAGTGCTTTCTTTATTTAGAAGAGGACCTGAATATGACACTTGTTAGTGCATGAAGAAGTGAAATTTGCTGTGTATTTGTTTTTCTGCTTGACAAGTGTCTTGGCTTTATGACAGATTTTAATGTCAGTAGAAACTGTAGCTCCAAAGTACAGTCCCAGCTCCAATGGCTTCAGGTTACAGATTTGTTTCTCAAAATGGCAAAGTTCTGAATGACTCTGACCTCAAGTCTCTGACTCCACTGAGCAGAATTAGAAACTTCTCCATTTAATTCTAATTTCCATTTGGTTTTCCACATTAAGGTTTCCTTCAGCCTTGTATTGCATTTGTTTTTTTTATAGTATATATATTAAGCCCCTGTTCTCTGCAGAACTGGCAGCAAGAGGGAAGATTTCAGCCATGCATTTTTGCTGTGCCGTTGAGCATTGTGTGCCTTGACTCCAGACATACTAAACAATGCAGCAAGCAAGAAGATGGGCAGAGGAATGGCAGATATGACTGTATTTTAAACATATTGCGGTGGCTGTGCCTACAAGAGCTTCACCCATCCTCCCCTAAAGAACCTGGTATTTCTTTTCATACTTTATGGTATCAGACTTTGAGGAAACAACTGCAATATCAAGGTGGTGTGTTTTAAAAGCTGCTTTCACTGTCATAGGTTTAGGATGATGAATAATCTGACATTTAAATGGAACTAACACTGAATGCTGACTGTGTGTTATCTTGAAGGACTGCATTTATTGGTAGAAGCCCACAAAGGAGAGTTGGCAGTTCACCTTAATGTGAGACCACCAGAGGGAATAATCATCAGGCAATATGAAAGGGCATCAAACATGCCTGACAGATGAGTCTCATGATGGCTTGGCAGCTTGGACATTTACATGAGAATCTGCTTACCCTTTGCTTTAGTTTTCATTGAATAAAAGTGTACGTTTAAAACTCTGCCTTGCCATTTTTGCAGTCCTTACCCCTCTCCATTGACTCAATAATCTCATGTGAGGCCTTGTTTTGTAAAGCTTCTCAGGCTACTTTCATCCCTAAGGATGCCTACCAGTTTCTTCTTCCCTCATACTCCCTCCTTTTCTCTTCAAAGAAAAAAGGTATTCTTCAAAGGACATACTACTTTGGCAACACTTAAAGGTGATCAATGACCCAGGTGCCCTTAGGTTTGGTTCAAAAAGGTTACCTGGTATTTTTGCTGTCAGAAAAACAGAAAATACAAGAGCAGGAAATTCCCCAAGTCCTACAACTGGACCTGAACATTGCTTCCTTCCCTTCCATCCTTTGACCTTACTTGTTTGTGGTAAGGACTGTAGACACCAGTGCTATCTCTGACTGCCTTTTCTTTGCCTCTCAGTAATTAACAACAGGGCAAATACTCAGGATTTCGACACTTTTCTTGCTCAAATTTGATTTTTGAAATAACCTTTCATAAAAGCACAGGAAGGTCCTGCTGAACCAGATCCAGTAAATCCAATATCCTATCACTGGCAGTGGTTACAGACAGACAGTAAGGAAGTAGTACAAAAACATTATAAGATTTGGTATGTTCCCAAGGTACCCTCAGTCTTCAGGCGACAGCTTCCTGTGTTTGCTCTTTTCCTGAAAGGTTTTTTTATGTCTCCAAAGACATCCCTTCTCTAATGACAATTCAGTCATGGTTCTCCTATCTATGGATTAAAAAAAAAAAAAAGAAAAAAAAGAAAAAAAAAGAATGAACTGAAGTGCTGGGAATTTTGAAGACTCTTGATAGACTAGAAGTTCAGCTTTCCTTCTTGGGAATAGATTGCAAGGTTTAGCTTTCTCCTATCAAAACATTCCTTACTAAAACAGGAGAGAGCCAGTCAGCTGCAAAGATGTCTCAGGTTTGTTATGAGAAGCGGAAGGAGACACTATCAAGAATTCTGTTTCTCTGGTTTTGCTTTTCTGGCAAATTTTATTTTCATTTGCCAGAGTCAGTAGCTAATTACTTGTTTCACTGAAATACTCTTTTGGGACCCTTTGGATTTTATAGGAGAATTTTCTACTGGCAAAAAAATAACAAAAAGTATTTCTTTGGGAGTGGTCAAGCCTATTATCCTGAGAGCATGAATCAGCACCCTAAATGTTGCAGTACAATGTTCTTCCAGTTGCTCCTTCCTCCACGTTTCAGATCAGGTATGATCCTGTGTGTAACTCCATATGTGCTTTGGGAACATTTCAGTGCTAGCCAGGAAAATTTTACATGCGCTTCTCAAATACTAGTGAACCCTGTGAGAACTTTGCTCTCCCACGCAGGTCTTAAGCATCAAGGCTTAAAAACTTGTTTAAAAAAAGTCAGAATCTTTATGATCACATTGCATTTATAACAGGTAACTTTGCAAGTCATCCTTGGAGCTGAGAGCTGCTGAGCAGATTTTGCAGTGTGGCAATGATCCCAGGACCCAATGGCAGCAGATCTCCTTGGACTACCTGAGAACCCAATCTGGCTCAGCACTCTGACATTGAACACTTACAAGTACAAACTGTGACTTTCCAAAACACCTGCTTGTTTTTCATTTGGTTGACATTTCCTTTTTAGATTCACTTCCAAGCCTGAGGCATGTAGGGTTCCTAAGGTGAAAAAGGGTTGAATAAAAGGTGATGATTGATTGTAAGAAAATCATTTGCAAGGAAAGTGAAAACAACAGCATGTCAGTTCATCCAGAAGCACTTGCCATTTGAAAGATCAGCACTTGCCTTTATGTGACATTCTGTCAAAGTACTTCTGGATCTCCTGATATTGCCAACTGTTTAGTAGAACTCTGTATAGAGTAGAAGGTTTAAAAAGGGTACTAAGGCTATTTCAGTTCAACAAAATATGACATATTTAAGAATCCCTTACAATTTTTTGCATACTTGTTATAAAGCAGTCTAGAGTGCTAGAGGGAAATGCTGACTCTGAAGAGGTCAGGAGGACAACAGTAACTTCTAGAAGATACAATACACCCCTTATTCCAGTACTCTGTTTTTGTAGCTGTCTTTACTCCTGGGAAAGCAATGAAGTGTGTTTTCTAAAAATTCCGTGGTGTCAGATTAATAAACACTGTGCAGCTACAGCTACTCAACATACTTTCTGTGCAGTACCAAAACGGGTGAAGATAGAAACAAGCAGTCATTAAAAAAAAAATCTCTTCTTGTAAAACAGAATGTTTCATCCATAAAACCTTTGGTTTTAGGAAAAAAACAACAGCTCACGATGTCCATAAAGCTTAATTCAGCCTCCTACTGGAAGCAATTCACTGAAGCTACCCAGAATGCTGGGGGGTTACAGTGTTTAGTTAAAAGCAGCAAAGTGTTATAGTCTCCTCTGCTTTCATAGGGTGAATGGACCTCTGCACAACCTTCCCTTCAAATCAAGATTTGAATACCCTCATCGCAGGTCAACCCTCTGCCTCAGGATTTCTCTCTGTTGCCTGACCTGCAGGAAGCACTTAAATACTCCTCTCCCTTGGCCCTTGGAACACCATCTGTTCTGCAAAGTAAACAAGCTCCAGACTGGGAAACCATAGGAAGCCCTCTATAAACACCTAAAAAAAGAAAAGTGTCCATTTAATAATTTAGATTTAGATTTAGATAGGTAAACAAGAAATTGTTTTGCTGACAACATGGCCAAATTGAAACCCTTCATCTCTCAGTGAAGGATATCTACTCTTCCATCCAGGGCTATATAGGGGATACAATGTGGTAACAATTTGTGTCAGGTGGTAACAGCTGAACCACAGCAGAAAAAAACCATTTGTGTTGGGGGACAATTTCTAGCAACGTCAAGCATTTGCTGTCTGAGTTAAAAGCTCTTCAGGAAAGCTGCACAGCTACACTGACATGTGAACATATTTAAAGTAACGTATGTACTCACATCTCAGGATGCTCAGGTGCTTGTCACCAGAGTGGTTATCCATTTTTTAGACTAGCACTAGCAAGTGGGGATACAGAGAATCTGTCTGCTTCAGCCATAGAGACAAGACCCATGTGGTCAAAATTTGTTAAGAAGATAATTCATTTACTGAAGAAAGAAAAGATTGGTTGAAATTACTTGTATTTATCTGATGACGCATCTTGCAAAAAAATGAATGAGAAAAAGAAACAAGCAAATGCATAAAATGAACTATTTTCAAGTTTTGTTTTGAACACTGATTTTTTGGTTTGATATGTAGTTTCAGTGTGATATAAAAAGGAACAAAGAAACGTTTGAAAATGACATGAAGCCTTTGGAAGTCAATGAATGAACTGGATGTTTTCTGTTTTGGTTTGACCCACAACAATTGCTTTTCCAGCTGTAATACTGGGACAACAACTTAGAAAATCAATTTGTTCATCTCTAGTCATTAAGTGTGTAATGAAGCGTTCAGTGTGGTTCATGGACACATTGAAAAAACAACTTATTCAATGTCATTAACATTTTCGGCCTATGAACTTATGAACACCCAATAACACTCCTCATTGTGCAGCACGGGTAAGCTGTCTTCAGTGTAAATTAATGTCAAAATTCAAAATAATATTTTACTTTTATTGAACATTTTAAATATTTCCTTATTGCACAACCTTAACAAAACAGTCTGGACAAGGTGACCTAATGATTTACGTGTCTTTTTGGCCAGTGGAGCACTTGTTGGATTGTTTTGAATTGTACGTTAAAGTAATGAGGATAAAACAGGTATGACCAGGTATACCAGGAGACTGTCTGCATCATCCTGCCAACCATGTGGGTTTGCTGCATTATGTAGATGTCTCCCACATTAAGATGTTGCAGGCATCCTATTGTGACCTTGAGAATTGAATTTTAATTAGACATAGTATAGAATAGTGTTAATAATTAAACTCATGGCACATATTTTACCTGAAAAAGGTGATATGTACTGCACAAAATTATAACTTGATTTCCAGATCACATTTTCCATAATAGCACAAAGGGACTTATATTGGACCCGTAATCCATCTAGTCTGGTGTTCTGTGATAAGCTCTCTCAGTTACTGATTTTAGTAATGTTACCAAAAATGCAGCTATTATTCACACCTGTATAACTGATATATATTCAAAATCCATCCAGAAACCAGAAACCCTCAGCACAATTCAGGCATATGACTTGAATGTGTGTTAGAGGATAAGTGCTGTTCCTGCTACAGGGTGTGAGTTCCTACTGCTAGGCAGACATGCCTAACTGAAAACCTCTGAAACTGGAAAGTAATCCTATTCCTCCTTCTGTTTGCAGTTTTGTAAATTAAAGAATTAAACAAGAGCTGACCCATATAATGTGAGCGTGAATAGAAATTGAATAGAAACCACTTTAAAACCAGTTTGAAAACAGGTGAAAATGAAGCTTGGGTACAACTGAGAGAAGAAATTGGCAGTAGATTTTTATCCCCGTTTCCTTCATTTGTCTGAGATGGCTATAGCATAGATTGGTCTGAAGTTGGAGTTGTTCCTAGTTGGACGCTTCCACTTTTGTTTTAATATCTAGTAGTCCTAACACAGCTTTACTGTCTTTTCTGGACAAACTAACTTTGAAATCTACTGATAGTCTTAAACTGGTCTAAATTTCTGAACTCTTAGAGTTACTTGGTTGAATTGACTTGAACAATCTCATAATACCATCGGCAAACAACCTTGATTGCAAATAAGTGCAAACCTACCCTTAAAAATCATTCCCTGTTTATGCCAGAAATCACCTGCCCAGACACATGCAGATACGGGATAAAGTTTTGCTTTTGTTATCATGTTATCAAAAGACTTCGAATTAATTGAGCTGGTTATTATCACTTGAAAATTGTACAATCCCCTGTTGAGTTCAATTTCTGGTATAATGAACACATACCTAAACATCTTCATTTTCTTTCTTGTCATGGCTCTTTCACTTGAAACTATTTTGCCTGGGACCCTTAATGACTTCTTAATAATTTTACAGTCTGTATTTCACTTAAGACATATGGATCTAAAAATCCTGAGAAAAAATACAACAGAGGTACCAGTTAAGTAAGTTATTTGAGTATATGTATTTTGTAACTCAGCATTCTCAAAGACAGATAAACAATGAAGTTTTTTTCAAACCTCACTAGGAAAAGGATGACACATGCCTAGGACAGTACCGCATACTTGATATTTAGAAA
The DNA here is from genome assembly GCA_013397135.1 of Pachyramphus minor. Lineage (NCBI taxonomy): Eukaryota > Metazoa > Chordata > Aves > Passeriformes > Tyrannidae > Pachyramphus > Pachyramphus minor. The sequence goes on along the minus strand of VYXB01005448.1, from coordinate 374,204 downwards.
AATAATTTGTCTTGTAAAAGGAAAGGAAATGAGTCAACAAGACAAAGCTAAGAGTACAGAAGTCATGTCTACACCTCATCACAGAGCGCACTCCTTGACTACACATGACCTAATTTAATAGGTCTCCTTGAGGCAGTGTGGCTGTGCCACATCACAGGTGAAGCAGTATTAGTGCCTTCATATTTTTCTCATTTAGTTCACTCCTTATTTTTAAGTTGATATCTCATACCTTTTGCTCCCTCTCCTTCAGTACCAAGAAGCTATACTGTGTACCTCTCCTGACTCAGTCTGCAATTTTAAATGATTTGGTTTTCCCTCCTAGCGTCTGAAGTTCCTTTAGCTGTCTCCTGGTGGGAGAAGTGCTGAGCGCTTTCACTCTGCATTGTTATTTTCTCAATTAGTAGGCATAGTTTGCTCTGGGTCAGTTCAGTCACCTTCATGCTAGAATAATGGGGATTTTAATTACATGATGTTAAACGCGCTCTCTGATGTAGCCATGTGTTGGAAGGCTCATCGTCAATTCAGTAGTCGATTGAGGAAACCTTGGATAATGAGAGTTTATTAACCCAGGTTAATGAGCCTCAGGCAAAAATGAGGGATTTTGCCCAGCTGAAGAGGAGCATTGAACACAAACATGAGCAGAACTCGGCCCTCTTGAGATCTGCCCAGGAAATGACAGAGCATTTGGTAGAAATACCAGCAACTGGATGCTGAAAGCAGAGCATCTGTGTTCTTGAGAGCTACATTTTTTAATCATGTCCTTCAGATCTATGAGGAGAGGCAGTTATCCCAGCAAGTGCACTGGCAAACAGGAAGAATGATTCATAGAGACAGTAAGCATAATGGGCATCTCTCCAGAACTCCCCATGATTCTTCCCTCAGGGTCTCTCTGAGGGTGTTCCTTCCATTGCCCACCCTGGAACTGGTAACATCTGTGCTCCTAGCAATACCCTCCTAGTCTCTGGATCTCACATACTCTCCTAGGTGCAGAGAGGTGTTAAAAATTTGTGGTACTGAACATAAGCATCAAGAATGTGCCTCCCCTGAGAGGCAGCCTTTCAATAAAACAATGTTCCCATCACATAAATTCACACAGGTACAAGTTCCCATAGGATGACTCAACACAGATAAGGAAAAGAGATAAATCCCTTGGCACTTGAAACAACTATTTACAGCTGTACAACTCCCCCTTCACTGCAGTCTCTCATGCAGATCTCCAGCCTTGCTGCTCTATCCAGCCCTGGCAGGACATCAGTAGATAAGGCAATGAAAAACAACACATCATTGCAGCAGAAGGAACATTTATTTAATTAAAGCTGCACATTTTTAATTAATAAAAAAGTTTGGATATGGAATTGCTTTGTGTTTTTTTCCCTGCACTTTTTTTCATAACTGTAAATGTAGTTCAAATAACGATAATATTATTTCAGAAGTGTTTGTTTATTGCATGTGACTGTCATTCACAGCTAGAAAGAAAGGCAGGTATTAGCCAAGAAAGGAAAAATGCATGAACTTCAGTGATGTGAATTACTACTCCTTCCTGTAATAAATGCATTACCCATTGAAATCATAAATGAGTATCTGCAGTTCACAAACAGTAGCACACATTAGCAGTAGTTTTCTGGATTCACACTTTTTCATCCAGTCCCATTATTGCAAAGTCTCAGAAGGGCAAATAGTTCAAAATGATTCACTGGGCTGAAATTCTGGGTTCTGAAGTCAGCAAAAGATCTGCCCTTGTTGTCAGTTCTGGGAATTCGTGTACATGTTACATGTACTTGTCAGCTCTTGCTGTTGGCAAAATTCAAATGGATACAAATTCTTTAAGCTGGTGGATAGAAGACAAAATGGCCCAAGAGAAAATGACCCTTGATTTTCTGAACTAAAAGAAAATGAAGCTCTTAGTCCATATTTTGCATGTATTGCAAAATATAGAATCATGAATCAAAGTATCTTATCTCCTTCCCTATGGGGTATATTATCAATACTGAAAGAAGGAAAAAACGATTGCCTAAAATACCAAATGCTATGAACTACCTATAACTTTTGAAATTAAAATAGCTGGGAAATGACTGAATGAATTGTATATGGCCTGAAGAAAGTTGGCTGCATATTATTCTTATTATTCTTAGTTTCTATATATGTGAAACTGTAAAACTGTGATTCAATGAAAATATTGACAACTATGCAAAAAATGTGTCTGTGTTTATTGTAAAGTTGACTGTAAAATTTCCACTGTGCTGCTTCTTCAGAAGGAAAAATCTTGCTGTTCTTAAAGTGAGACCTCTACTAAACAAAACCTACATAGATGCATACATTCATACATAAATAGAAATGGTCTTCAGGTGTTGTCCAAAATTAGAAAATTATTCAGCTGGGAAAAAAACCCCAGTTATACAGTTTGTTACAAACAGAAGATCTGCATGGCCGTGGGTAAAACCTTGCCTGCATAGGAAAGTTCTCCTTGCACAATTTTTCCCATAACATTTATGCAAATATCACTATGACAAAAATGCACCAGTGTATTTGTGAAGATATGCCACTTTAATATGACAGCAGATCCCACAGGGCCTTTAGGTTCCTAGTGAGCATCAACTGAGGGGACTGATCTGCACCTCCCGACAGTCACGCAGCAATTCCAGTAACACAGAGAGAGGTCAGTGAGGAACTCACTGGAGCTGTAGCAGGACATCAATGCTGGAAGGGACCTCCACAGAGCCACCATCACCTTATGTATATATATGAATATATATTTGTATTTATAAAAATATCCAAACAGACTGGTGTTCAGACTTCAATTACTGCTGTCAGGAAAGTGGTTACTGTTACATAGTGTCACCTCGTGAACTGTGTAGGAGGATTTATAAACGCACAGGACGTTAATGCTACATTTGCAGTGTAACCCTCTGGCAGCAGGACCATGACTGCAAAAGGGGTCTTGCTATTTACCCCTCACACTATTAATCCACAAGGTAGAAAATGTGATTGTTCTCTAGTGCTGTAAGGCATGTCAAAAATTTTACAAGCCTGTGGCAACAATCTTTTCTGCGGGCTAGGGTATGTGTGCAGGTTTGTAAAGTAATTTTCTGGCTCTTCGGGGAAGACACCAGTAGTGAGTACTGCTGGAAGGGATGGAAGGAAGGAGGGAAGAAGGAAGGGAAGGAGGGAGGGCGGGAGGGAGGGAGGGAAAGGGACTTTAGAGTTTTGAATTGGAGGATACAAGGAGCAAAATAAATACAGTACTCATTTGTAACACAGGAGTATTGCATCGATCTAGATTAAAATAGCTGCCCCTGGCTTCACATCTTCTGATGGACTTTAAGAAATGTACCTGCACCATAGTAGTGGCAATTCAATTTATAAAATCCAAAGGTAGATAAAGAGCTAAGGGTATTGATTAAACTATTAACCAGTGTACTGTTTCTACATTTTATGGCTGCAACTACAATAAATGTATGTCAATTAAAATTCTAACCTGTTTGTTATCACCACCTGGAGAAGGCTCCAGCCCAGGAGGTAAGAAAAATTAATAATTTAGGAATAGAGAAGCGTATTTGTCCAGTTATTATGGGCTTCAGATTTCAAAGGGGAAATCCCTTCAATCACAGTAAGCAAAGGGAATATATAAGCAAATACCACTTCTTTATTGTCTACGTTATTTTGAGTGGCTTATGAAATTGTGAGCTTTTTAACCCTGAGAGGCTGACCAGTGGAAAGCAGGGTACTGCAATGGAGAGGCAGACACGCAGTTGTCCTCAGAGCTTATTCTGGAGCTGACACTGCTTTCAACTCCAATTAGCTAACTCAAAATCATAGCTCTGACTGTTTTTTAAAGAACTGTCATGCACGAATACACACAAAGAGTACTCAAAAAAATGATGGTTCAGTAAAATATTGTCCTGTGAGCTTTTGGTACCAGAAAGACATTCCCAGAAGTGATGGAGGACAGACGGTGCTGAGGACTGTTGCGTGAACAAGTTCTGTGGAACGAGAAGAAAAGGTCTTACTGTTCATATGGATGCTACCTCCTTAAAATACTGCTGTATTTTCCTTTGGAGGCAGTGTTAAGATCCTTCTGGCTTCACATATTAATTGAGAGGGTGATAAAGGGAGGTCAACCTCACCACCCCCATTCCTGTTTTAAACAACACTCTTTTACATATTTAGGCCTATCAGCAAGATGTAGATATAGAACTTGTGCAGTACTATGAATCATTAAAGTTGAATAAATGCTTAATTGTACTTGTAGACTTCTTGTAAGCCACCTGACAAGCCATGGTGGCCCTGGTGATATGGGACAAGGCAGGTTCCTTTGCTGAAGGATACAGGCAGGTGTGTGCTCTCTGTCTCAAACCAGGATCACTGCAAGAATTCCTGAGTGATGCACCATAGATATCTCCAAACAACCTCTTCAGTTTTCACCATCCCTTTTGATCTAACAACCTTGAATATCCCTTGTCCGTTTCTCAACTGCACCACAGCCCACTCTTATCAATCCAAAAATCCCATTGCTCATTATTTCTAATTCCACATATCCATCTTGGATCAGAGTTTCACAAAACTTCGCAGTGCATACCAGGCTATCCACTATCTCTTCCCTAAAAAACCATCCAGAGTCCCACCTGACTCCAAATCCCCCTGGATCCTTCACCTTTGCTTGAACCATCTACCAACATCTGCACCCACTGCAATGAGCTTCCATGGCCCTCTGAGCCCACTTTCCTCACCCACAGCAACTCCTCCCTCACTGCCCGCCCTCCTCCCTCCCAGAGGATATGACTCAGCTCCTGAATATCACAGGGGTTTCTAAAACCTAAATACAGCCCAGAAATATATTTTAAAACTATGTGAGGAACAAAAAGTTTTCCTATTTTAGGAAAACCAGATGTATTTAGACCCTTTATTTCCACGCTTTTAGTCTACAGTTTTATCTGGAACTGCCTTTTTAATAGGGCTTTCAAAATGCACATGTAAGTTTTTTCCTTCCCCCTGCCCCTTACCTCTGACAACAAAGAGAGCATTTTCACCTTTATTTCCCTTTCTTTAGCCCTGTATTTGAAAGGAAGGTGGAGGAGGTGAAAGGGGACTAAGATTCAAAGAATTAGAGGTTATTTGTTCTTCTTTGTAAATAATTGCCATGCCATTGACTGAGTGCCCTGAAGCCCAGCTGCCTGCTGACAGACTGCTGTGTCAGCAAAATTTCTCTTGTTTTGCAGGAGCCTTTAAAATGATCGTGGGTGGAATACAAGGCAGAGTACAAAAACTCACTACCAATTCTTGATGGCACACAGTTGCTTTTCGAATTAAAACATATTTTTCTTTTCTTCTCACACCAGAGATGTTACCTTGATGGTGTTTATCTATTCTTCCTTTCTCATGGAGGATGCAGAGTTCTCACTGAAGCATTTTTTTCCCATTGAGATCTACCATCGCAGTAAGAATGCAGGTTATTTGATAAGTCACTTTATTCAACCTTTTTTCACCTTTGAAAAAGACACTTCATTCTTCTCCATTTATAGCACACTATTTCCTACAAGGCACTGTGAAGATACTCTTTATTAATCCATTCATTGTAATAAAATAGTTCTGTGAGGAGGCACAAGGACCACCTGGATAACAAAAGCCTTCTAGGTGCCTCGTTTAGACCTTTTCCTATTCAAAATCTTCTTGTTCCAGTATAGGAACATGTGTGCTTCCTTGTAAATTATACATATTAATTTTCCTCCCAGCCTCACATTGCTGCCATAAGGAAGGGAAGGAGGGAACAAAAGACCCAGGGTACAGCAGAGCTTACAGCAGTAGAAGTAGGTTGTGGGTTTGAAAAGTTACTAAGTGGAACTGGAAAAGTAGGAGTCCTTGTTTTTTAGCCATTCAGATCTTTAAAGGCTAGAATAAAGCAAGATGAAAACTTAATCTGAACTCTTGCTTAGCAAAAGGCACTGAATTTTCAGCAAGTGTTTGGCTGCAAACTGCACAGTAAATGCATCTAAGGATAGCACAGAACTTCAAGAAAGCCTGAAAGCTTTCATCAGCATAGCTCAGATGGTGGAGGATCTACTGAGCTCCTAGACAAGATGCTGTAGTGGTTGATAACACACATCACTTTTCTCTGGTCAGAACTGGTCTTTCGACAGGAAGAGTAAGCCTCTCTAATATGACTGGAACAATTTTCTGAATTTGTGGTCTCCACATCAAACTGTGTCCATTTTGCAATGGACAAGATGAAGGTTGCTTTTCCAGCTAAATCAGCAATAGTGTAAGGCTCTCCCTTTTTCACTCATCCCCATTTCATGGGAGTTCAGGAGGCGTGCAAGTGGCAGTAAAATAAGACTTGCTGTTTTGGTCGGATTCTTCAGTGTTAGTGTGCACAAATGGCAACAAAGCACTTAATCCTCAGGGTAAGACTTGTTTTTCCATTTTAAAGAGGAAGAATATGATTTTCTAAATATTAACCCTTCACTCTGAGGGTAAAAAACACCCCGCATTGTCACCATGCAAAAGCAAGCAATGACTGTCTCTGTACGTCTTGTACACCACAAAGAGCTCTTTTGACTGTATCCAAAGGAGGAGGGAGGTGTTCTTTTGTAATGAATCATTTCAGATGAAAATAAACAGAATTTCCATGAGTAAACACTTAGATCTGGACTTGGTGAGAAGGGAAGTTTTGGAGCTGCTCACAAAACCTTGCTTAGGGCAATAGATGCCATGTGTCATTTGGCTGAGAGAGGTTGTGCCTCTCCACCCATCCTAACCACCATCCCATTGCCATCACAACCATATCCAACACATCTATCTCTTCTTTAAGGTCAGCAGAAGCAGCCACATCCCAAGTAGACCTTACAAGGGAGTGAGGGATGTGTAAACCTACTCGGTAGAGACACAGGAGCAGCACTGGCAATCAACCTTGTGATTTTCAAAGACTTCCTTAAAGACTGAGCTTTAAGTTCCTGTGATGTTGCATTAAAGCTTGGCTTCCATTAAAATGGAAAGAAAAAGGTTTCAGCCTTCATGACAGCAGTCTCGAAGATATTAACTGAAAGCACATCAGAGACTCAAAACCTAGACTGCAAATGCAAAGTCTTAAATTTTTTGTTTGCATTTACATATCTATATAAAAAAATCATGGCATCAAGGTGATAAAAGAGAGCAGGAGTGTGGGTTTTTTGGATGTTCTCAGAGGGAGACTGTAAGAATACTATGAAGCTGCTGCTCTGACTGACAGTTTCTTGCTCATCTGGAGGAGAAGACCCGCTGTGAGCTTTCCACGTGCTCCTTAAAAACCCCAGGTAGAATGCAGTGGCAGCAGCAGGGTTTTGGATGAAACTCTCTCCCCTTGGAGTCCTGTGGTTTGTGCAGAACTCCTGCAAAGCTGAAAGGAGCTGGGGAAGACTGTGGTTTCCTGCCAGAGCACAGCTAGGGAGTTCAGCCTTTTGCTATTCCTGTTCTTTGAATGTTGGAGTAACAGTGTTGCAGTCCAATTTTCATTTTACGGTCACAGTCACCACTTAATCTGACCCTAGGACATGAGGTGAGGGCGGGGGGGAGGTTTGCTTGAGACGGTGGAGGAAAAGGTTCTGCAGTTCTTCCTTCCTTGTCCTTCCCATCAGCAGTGCTCACTCCAGCATTACAAGAGGAGAAATAGACCTTCAGCTCAGCAGCTCCTGCCCACACCCACTATATCTATATAAGCCACCCACCAAGCCTTCACTCTGTTCTCTGGTTCACTATCACCAGGATAGTGACAGTGACATTTAGGAACAGGTGATAGATCAGCAGGAATGGCTGACTGCTCCTTGGTTTTGATCCACCAAACTCTCCTGTGGTCATGCTTAGATAAGCAGAAGAGGAGAAATGCTGTCAGTTTTCCACTAAATTTCAGAATTTACTACATTTTTTTTCTAGCATCATGTTTGCTTGAATACATTTATTTTTATCCTTCAGGCAAATATTTCTGCCTCCTGTGAACCTTCTATGTAAATCAACAGAGGCATTTGGCAAGCCATATCAAAACTGCAGCTTTACATATCACTGAAGTGGAAAATAAATAGAAATAATTACTGATGCTTCCTAGTACAGATTTGTTTCAAAATGAAACATGTAGCTCAGAGCAGTGGGCAATATATATCTAATGATTTCCTGTTAGCTCACACAACATTGGCTCAGATACTTTTATTTCATTCCAGGATGTGTTCTTATCCTCTCTTGGGAGAGATCAGGGAAATGGTGGTTGTTTGTTTGCTCATTTAACCATATTGAACAGAATCAAATCTTCAGTTATTTAATATACCTGGAAGATGATATTTGTAGATCCCGCCCACATACTAGAAACTGGAAATTAGCTGGTGTTTGAAAGAAAAATGCACACATTGCTATACCAGTAACATCACTTACAGAGTCACTGACTGACAAAGCTATATTTTCTATGCAGTGGACTCGATCAATATTCATAGGGGGCAATGCTAATTTGTTCTCATGGATTTCAGTATAAACCAGTAATGCATGGCCTGATGACACTGACTTGCAAGGACAAGCAGAGAACCAAGCCCTGCAGTGCCAAGGATTGCTCCTGAGCCATCACCACAGTCTGTAGTCCTGTTTGTTATGTACAAGGTGAAAATTTAGTACCAGTTCTGCTTAGTGCCTTTGGACTCTTGGAAACTAATGTTCTGTAACTGTTACCATGACTAGGCAGTACTTGTGGGAATCACTGAGGACAGATGCAAATCTTGCTGCTTCTGGAGCAGAAGGTGGCCATGCAAGCCAGACCAAAGACCCATCTGGCCCTGTATCATTTCTCTAGAACAGCTGACCTGTGCAGCTGCTGAGGGAAGGGGAGGAACAAGTAAGTATGTCTCCACTCAACACAGTCATAGTCTTCAGTTATTGTCAGCTTTTAGGGTCAGATATGATTCCTGTCTCCTTCGTCACCCTTGTTGTATTTCTCTTGTTAGTGTCTCTTGAAGTCATGTGGCTTTCACATATCCATCGGGGTAAGGACTTTCAGGTCTGCAGCACACTGCAGAAAAAGCTGCCTGCTGTCATTTGTTCCAAACCTGGTTTGTTTGCTACCTCCTCACCCTTGTACTAGTAACAATTACCAGGTACCACTAGTGATAGTGGCAAAGCATCAGTCCTGTGTTTCTCTATTTTTTCAGAGCAACAGTGTCCAGACTTCAGTTGTTGTAGCCTCACTGATAACATCAAGCCTGCAGAGAGGCAGTTTGCCATGAATTCGTGTCTAAAGCTTTGCTTTTCCTGGATCTGGTTTTTAAACATGACATCAACAGCTGGATTTCTTGGGGAAATCTCATCCCATTTGGAATTGCTGTGGCTTCACAGGTCCAATTTTGTTTATTGCTCCACTAGTTGCAACCTCAGGATATCAAAATATACAGAAAATTGTATCTTAAAGACCAACTCCACTTTTATTTAATTTGCCTGCATTTTTATTTTATCTTTTGCTTCAGGGTGAAAATGAATGGGTGTTTTTTGAACACCACTTTTATTGTATTCTTACAGAGTGTCACCATGTGCTCATAGTACACAAGCCCTCGAATAGCATCTTAGTATTAAAAATGTCCATCTTTTCTACCCCTCCACGTGTCACAGCTTTTGTAACACTTTTAAACATAGTAAAAGTATTAAACACTATCTAAATTTTGTTTACTGTAGATAAAAAAATCTCTGAAGACAGAGTACCTTGAAGTTCAGGAATAAATTATATGAGAAAGGGCAGAACACCACGAACATGGGAGATATAGTAACAAAAGAAAAAGTGAAATTGTAAGTTTTCTGATATATTTAGCAAAAAAAAAACTTTTCTAAAATTTCTTCTACTACCTCCCACCAGGAAGATTATCAACATTTTATATGTTGCTGCTGAGCTCATTTTCGTCATTCTGATGCTGAACTAAAAACAACCAACCAAACAAAAAACAACCAGAAAAACCCAAGATACAGCATTAGCTGTTCTGCTTCACAAAATCTCCCATCATGGCAGTGTAACAACATTCTAGTTTGTAAAGTTCTGCTGTTCATTACTGATTGAAGAAATGCAGGGGAAAAGTCATCTCATGACTGAAAGCACAAAAATGTTGATGAAAAGAAAAAGACAAATAATTTTCAAGTTGGTGGTTTGCTACATTTAACATGTACAAATAGCATTTTGAATTGTTTAAAGGATGCAAGATCTGCTTCACATGCAACAACAGCTGAACAGCAAAGAAATCAGAAGGATTCAAAGTCTTCAACTATGTCACATCTTCCAAGGCTGTCCCTAATTCAAAAGGATGCAATATACACAGAAATCAACAGATGTTTCATCATTAATAAAATGTTCCTGACAACAGTTATTTCACATTTCTTTTAGTATGCTAACCAGGCAGATTCAAAGAAGTCTGCCTTGAAAACACAGGAGAGGTACCATGAAGTTGCTCTCTGTGCTTGGTCTTCTTCTCCCAAATACACGAAACAAAGGAGACAATGATTTTTGCCTGTGGCTACCACAATCACATTTGTAATGCTGGTGACATAATTGAGCATTCACTATGCTGAAATACTTGATTGCTTGCCCCTGGTTATGCCAGTGATGTGGATACTTACTGACCGACCTGTAGGAATTTGAGTAGACCCAGATTTGAGATGTTGCTGCCAAGGAAAAACTGCGGCCTGAAAACTAACTGCATGGAAATGCCTTTAATTCAGGTATTTATTTTCAACAGTGTGCATGTCCACTGAAGCACTCTACTGTTAAAAGCAAATTTTTGAAAACCATGTTTTGATATTGTTACAGAACTTGTAATACGAAAAATTTCCAATTAAAAAAAAATCATCAAAGAAGACTAATTTGCAAGATCTCCTATAAGTATGCAAGCTTATTTCCAGAATTGTTTTCTTTCGTCCTAAACCTGGCATCTCACAGATGTATTTTGCATTAGCTTCAAAGAAAAAGAATGAACTACTACAAAGGGTTGGGATTTTTTTTCTGTTTTTCTTTTTCCCTCACACACACACAAAGCTGGGCAATCCTTAGAGGTAGATACCAAATAAATTTACTCAAGCTACTAACAACATTCATGTATTTTGTTAGTTTAACAAACATTCCTGAGCTAATTTGCCTAGAATATCTTTGCAAAACAAACAAGCTCAAAGTGGTGCAAGCAGTCAAGTAAAATACTTCAAACATTTAAATTAATTTTATCACAGATGGCAGGAATTTACTAGGAAGGTTATTTATACGTTCTCAGGCAATACTGTTCGGGTATAACTTATCTCTGGAACAGAGAAAATCTAAGTCATTTTCATTGTCTTTTAAGACAGATCAAATGGAATTTATTTCCCTTCCTCACTCAGCAAACTGGGTAAGAGATCTAGCTCTTTAAATACTGTTGTTTCAGTTTCAGAGGAGAGAGGGTATAAAACAGGGGTGCTTCATTAAAATACCATAACTGGTACCTCTCGGAGGCACAGGAAAGGAATATTCACTAAGTAACACATTATAAATTAGAATTGAGATTCAATTTTCCCAGGGAGAAGAGAAGGTAACTTGTCATTTGAAGTGTTGTGAGTTTCTGAGAGTGGACTAGGAGTTTAGGGGGTATAATGATATCATTAAGAAATGCCCTTGCAAAGCAAGCAAAATTATACTGTGCTGTTTCTTGAAAACCACAGGAACTCTTTATTGTTCTGTCAGCAGCAGTTCAAAGAGCTATGTGACCCCATTAACATTCACTCAGGCATGTATAACAAATTGGAGGAGGGAAATTTCTTGAATAGTTAATTGTATTTTGTGTGTTTGAATACCTAACACTGTTAACCATATAAGCTCAGCACCACAGAATGCACACCTTGCACACCTGATTTACCTCACAGCTTTATTTGTCTTTTTAATATTTAGAGGATAAAGCAGTATGAAAGGGAGAGAAAGAGCTGGGAGGTTGGGAAGCAGGAAAAGTAGATAATGGCTAGCTGATTTGATGGCTGTGTTTGAACTGCTCTAGTATTTGCAGGCCGTCTTATATGAGCAGCAATTGTTATTAGATGACCAGAAAACCTTTTGAACCCACATATCCATGTCAGGCAGGAATATGTGGGGTGTTACTCAGAAGATAGACTCTTGCAGGGAAATGGAGTTTATCTCATTTTCAATAAGATACAGCTCCTCTGGTCAAACTATTTATTTATTTCTGAGTGAAAAGTTCTGCAAGAGGCTCTTTCACACATGGTGCCAAATGGCTGCAGTCTCTATGCTGCAGTGATTGGTGATTCAGCTTAAGCAAAGACAGTGGCCAGCAACAGAAACTGAAGTTTGACTGGTTGGTTTTGAGTGCAAATGTTTGGATTTTTAGAGCAAGTGATAGGTATTGTCTCCAATGTTAGCAGAAAGCCCACTCACATTGATTAATTAAGTCAGAAGATTTATCTGTACCAATTAATTAATTTCAGTTACACTACAGATTCAGGAATCCTTATCTCTTCAGGACTGTCCTCTTGCAGCTTTCCTCACACTTAGTAATGAGTTTGATAAATTATATGATAAAGGAAAGGACCATCACAAGGAGGTTAATGCTATCTGTGCTATATGGAAGAGATGTTATTTCCTGAGATAGTTTTAAATTAAGGTTCTTTGTATTTCTAAGTGACACCAAACCAAGTTAGGATTGTCAGTGGGACTCTTCATGAAACTTCACACAAAAGTTAGATAAGGGCTCTTCTTAACTACTGCAGATGTCCATTTACATAGGCACTCCCACCAACCCACCAGAAACCATCTTTTTCAAACACTGGGCTCATATGCTACTGAGCACACTTACTAGTTCAAAGCTGCTTCTAAATAATCTTGGAAAATAGAAGAGCTAGATTTATATTACCCCATAAGCCTAGGCAAGCTTGAATTCAATTTTCAGTTCATTGAAAGTTCTTCTTTCTGTAATTCTTACAGAGTAATCAAGTATTTTGCTCATCACATATATATTCATACTTCTGCCTTTCTTATGGAAACCTGACAATTTAATAACCTTTTAAATGTATCTTCTAGTTGAAGATTATTTGCATTGTAATTGTGCTTGTGTTAGCTGTGGTTTTTTCTTAGCTATATTTTTATTGCATGTAGATTGACGTTGGTTAGAAAGCCTCCTCCAAAATGGAAATTATTTTTATTACACTTTGGCCATGCTTTAAGCTTCTTCTACTGCAAATAATTTGAAACAGTGGGAGTGTGCTCAGAGTGAAAAACAGAATGCACATTCAAAAGGTCTAATACGTGTCTACTAGAAAGAGATGGAAAACACATCCTGAAATAGTTATAGGACGTTTTGAATTACAGAGCATTACTGGATGAATTTCCAATGAAATGCTTTTCTCTTCAGAAAATTCTGGTTTGTTAAAATCAAAGCTTAGTGTGGGGCAAGCAGTAGAGATGAGGGGAGAAGGAAGTAGGCTGAACATTTGACTTGATGTTTTCATTTTTCCTTGGAAAACTGTGATGTTTGAGATTGACATTTTTGCATCCAAGAACCCCCGTCATTCAGGAATGGTTGTTCCAAGGTGTAAGTTTTACACAGTTAAGAAGAGGCATTTGAGAACAAAACAGAGTTCTTGAAGATCAATAGGCAAATGTTCTAATTGATGTACAAAATTTCCAGAAAGTGCTCAAATATTGAAGGACATTTTATGCAAGCCTAGAAAAGTCTTATGAAGTGGAAAATCCCTTCCTGACATAGTGTAACAGGGCTGGAATTACAGCTTCCCTCCAGGCAATGGCATAAGTCTCATTTGGATCAGTTGGGACTTCACCTCAAACTTACTGAAAAATTTGTAGTCTCTTTTTACCATGCTGACCATACGCATATTGACCATACAAATAGGTATGACCATACAAAGTCTGAGGAATTTATAAGTTCCTTTTTTTGAGGAAGAGATAATAATAGGTGAGGCTTTAAAGAGAATTGTTATGTGTGATAGGAAAGTCCTTTTTTTTCTGCACAGAGTCAAGTCAAACAACAAACAGGCAAATATTTATCAAAACCATTGCCTTTCTGCGGAATTTTAGAATGTTGGTGGCTGCAGCACTTTGTTAAAAACTTGCACAAGAAATTATTACCTTGCCTAGAGAAGCAGAGTGAACACAGAGTCCTGCCAAGAACCCCCTCCTGCACTGAGCTGAGCTGCTGGCTCTTCCACAGCAGCAGTCACAGACACAGAGCCAGTTCCACTGATGCAGCATATCCTTGAAGGCATGTGCTAAAGAGAGGACTGTGAGCATGAGGTGTAAGGGGGCAACTGATCTTATACTGTCACAGCTGTTTTCCCAGGGAACGTGAGTTTCAGTCCTGCAGTTGTTAGTGAAGAATAAGAATGCTCTCCTAGAGAGAACAAAATTCTTATCTACTTGTGCTCAGGGGATAATCCATGCCACAAATCTCAATGTACAGTCATATCAGAGTGACAACTCCTCCTCCTGCTCTGACTCCATCTCCCTATCCACACGTACCTCCATCACCAACACACGCCTCAAACAAAATAGTACCTGTTCCACCTCTGCTGGCACATAGCTCTCACTGAAATGTCACTACTCCTGTATCTTTCTGACCTAGTCTTGTATGTGCAAGCCCTTTTATATTTTTGCATAATCACTTTATATACTTTCCACACCAAGAAGTTATCTGTAGTAAACACTCTCTTCAGGATACATACACTCAGTTTCCATGCTAAAAAGGAAAAATCTTTCAGAGTTGTAAAAGAAGTTAAACAGATTTTACAGATGCATCACTCCTGAAATTCTATGAAATTAATGAGGACAGGGATAATGTAAATGAATGAAAGTACATTAGACCATTTTCACATTTTATGAGAGGAAGAAAGGTTCAACATACAACACGATCTATTTATGCACATGTTGGTGGGAAGGTTCAAGCATGACTGGTGTTAGCTTTAGCTGCCTTTTTACTGTCTACCAGTAAAAACACAGCTACCTTCTGTTCTAAGCAGACTTACTGCAATAAACTTTCATGTTTCCTTACCAGGACTGAAAGAATATTTTCTTCCTTTCTAATGCTTGTCAGCAACTTGATTAGATCTTTATTAAAACAAAATAATTGGCATTAAAAAGGACTTTCCACCTAATATATCCACATTGCAGCTTATCCTCTACTCACAGCCAAAAGCCCCAAAGCATCCAACTAGTAAATGTGGTAGAGCTGATCAATTCTACTAAACAATTAATTCCAGATTTCAGTGACAAATGTGAGTCTACAGCCTACTATGCTTTTCTACTTTCTTGTACCCCCTAAAGATGATAGGCACACAAAGAGCTTAGGCCTTCTTTTGCAGAGAACAAAACCAGTTCATCTACCTTTTTTTTTTAATATAAAATGAGTCAATCCCTCTTCTCATTTCCTATAATTTCAAAGGCACCCTCACTGGCAGCTCAGAGAGTACTCATTCTACATATCACAACAGCTGTTGGAGACAGACAGCCTGAACGTTTCTGGAATGATTCAAACCAACCTTCTTTCAATGGATACTAAAAGCTCATCGTTAGCTGTAACTTCATGTTCAGTCATCCATAATATGAAGCACATTGTAATGCTGAGGAAGGTAACTAGGTAAACAGATTTGGGAACTCTTGAGGCAGTCTTTAATGCAAAAAAAAAGTATGCTTTTTATGTGTACATATTGCTAGTTATTCCACTCAAATATCTGTGTAAATATGCAGACTGACATCTCATACGAGCAGTGGACTTGAAATCAAGAAATTTTTTTGCTGCGTGTGTTCAGGAAGTCCAATATCTAATTGCATCCTACAGCATCTGCTAAATTCTGATCTGTAGCCATTTTCCAGTCACTGAAGATCATTAGAACTCAAAACTTTCTGTTTTTAGAAACAGTTCAACCATTCGTAGTACGAAGAGGTATATATTTTTGTATATAGACCATATTTGTAGGCCTCCTTCTGTAGGTTAACCCTCATACCTATAGCTCATCTTGCCTCAGTGAACATAAGCCTGAGTTACTAGTAAGACTTCAAGAGTTATTAGCAGGGACTCCTGTTTGGGAAGTTACAACATGCCTTTTGGACACACCAACACACTGTGATTACTACACAGGAACGTCCTGCTTTTGTATTCTGAGGAAGTTGCCTGTCCTCTGGTAGGACACAACTAAAGGTCCAGTTATCCATCTTCAAGGACCCAGCCTAGAGTATTCCCTTTACTTCAGTTTCCCTATCCTGGGAAAGACAATGACAAAGCTTTTGCACAAAATCCAAAATCTAAATATTTCCTTAATTTTTTAAAGTCTTTAAAATCTGGATGTAAAGAAATAAAAACAGTCTGCCTTCAAGTAGGTTTCTTTCTAGCAGGGGAAGGGAAAGAAGACCGATTCTCAGCTGCCACAGTTCAGCATTACTCTGCAGATGTGCACAGATCCCCAGCCAGTTACACTGTCCCAGCAACTGATCTCAGCTCTGTGCTCACTCTTATCTTCCAGATTTTCACCATGAAAAACTGAGGATCAGTTAAACAGTCTAAGGACTGACTTTTGAATCTGCAGTTAGTTGCCCAGAGACAAACAGCTTTAGAATCTACACAGAGGCGCTTTTTGTGATAGGTACTAAGGGGTTTTTTTTGCTTGTCCTTGTCCAAGCCAGTGTATACATGTGCCTATAAATGGTTTTACTCGCTTGTCTTATGTCACTGAGGATTTTATTTATTCTGACTTTGGTAGGCAATGACAGAGAGCTTTGTCTTTCTCTTAATAGGACCAGTTACATATACCAGTTGAGACATAATAGCATCATAGGATACTTATAGCATAAGCAGATTTATCCCCATGCTACAGATTTCTGCAGAAAGGCTGAGCTAGAATAAGACTTTTTAGAGTGTCCTTCAGTTTGTGACAATATGGATTCTCACTGACTTCAAATTTTCAAGTAACAGCAGTATTATGTTCAGAAACTTTATGGAAAGACTAGTTGCATCTTGTACTTACTGTGCAAGACATCTTATAGCCTACATCCTTCTCCTGACTTATAAAGAGTTCAACTGGAAGTACTTAATCAAAGAGATCATGCTTACCTCGGGTTTCAGAGTACAAATGTGTTTAAACAAGGAAAGAAGAGTCAGTTCCTTGCTCCAGAGTCTGAGCTGGTGAAGGAAACATCAAGTTTGCAGGGCAGAGAGTTTGGTAAAGTCTCCAGATGCAGGAGGGCTGCCTGGGCTCTGTTCACATGCCCAGGTTGACCATAACAAATACTAGATTATGCCCACTAACCCAGGCCATGCTGACCTGAAATGCTGTTTCATTATCTCAGCTTGATTTCAAATTTCAAAAAGCAAGACATTCTAACAATGAAGGCAGAAATCAAGTGCTTCTTACCACTCATAATGAAATAGAATATTAAATATTTTGATTTCCAGATGAAAATTATTGAAACAAACATATTTTCAGATAAATTTGGAAACATATTTCACCATAATAATTCTATTCCAAAAACTTTGTTCCACAAAAATGTTTTTCACTTGAAAACTTTCATCAGGTCTAAAAGCTCATATTTTTAACTAAGATTTGGAAAAACAAGCATGCAAAAAAATTATACATTTGACATAATATTGAATTGCATTTTTTTCTTCAAGCTCTACATTCTATTTTAGATTTTGAGCGTATTTTATATTATAGCTCTTCCTTCTGAAGCACAACATGAAAAATCTTTGATTGTATAAGGCAGTGTCAAAAGACAAGTAATTTGCTGCTACAATTTAACTGACAGTAAGTTTCTCGATCCCACATAATTACAGTAGGAGGAAATTTTATTAAAAACTTTTTAAATCTATTGCTCATGTTAAAGATGAAAAAGTTTCGTATATTGATAATACAATCTAGCATCTCATTCCACATTTTGAAGTGGGATAATCTCCAGTAATGTCTAAACAAACCTGTTACCTTGATTATCTGACTTGATCTCAACATTAGAGCTGTTTTGGACAAATGTACATTGAACAATTTCCTAAGACAAGCTTATTCAGGTTTCCCTTATCTGAAGATTTTTTTCCAGAAGATTTTTATCTATACAGATAGTATCTATACTATTTGATTGTGTTCTTAAGCCAAGCATCATCAATTTCCTTTCATTTTCCTCTTCTCCCAGAAATATCAGCTTCAAATTTTTGCTGGCTTACAATAAAATAAAGATAATTAAAAAAAAAAAAGAAATGTAATGGATCTCCTAATGTACTTTGCTGATCAAATATTCTGTCAAGCTATTACTAGGGAAAATCTGGGGACAAATTTCTGTTTGCAGATCTTGGTTGCTCCCTGTTGTTACTGCTATTTGCTGCAATGATTGTGACATCTGAATCAAAGCCTTATTGAACCCTAAAGATCACTCCTGCAGTGATTCATGATTGTCACAAAGTAGGCATAGAGCTTCTTTTTTAAGAGTCACTGTCATCACATATTAGTAGAACTGCATGTGACAGAACTCTCAGAGAAAGAAAGAATACAGGAAATAACCATTCACCCTTCTTGTTTCAGCCCCTTGAGACAGCCTTGGGGCAAGTTAGCCTTTATATCAGGCAGTAATAGGTACACTGGATTGCAAACCTGATCTTCAGATCAGTTTTGAATCCAGATTTCTAATGGTGCCATAAGACACTGAGCTGGGTCTTAGTAGTAGACCATGGACTTCTGGCTTGGTTTTCACCAAAAAAATGGTAGGCCAAGTCAGACTTGCTGTTTTGAAGGTTTTGGAATATTTCTGGCTGCTATTAGAGAAGCTGTTGCATTTCAATTCAGAGTACTGGTTGGCAGAATTTCTAAATAGCTATGTGGATGCATGAGGAAAAATGTACACCAACTGGTATTGGATAAATCAGAAGAAAACAGTCTTTTTCTATACTCACTGTTAGAAGCACCCTAAAATCAAAAGTCCTGTCTGGAGGCAAAGTAAATACATCCTCAGAGCAGAAAAAAAACACTGTTAAATAAAAAAAAAATAAAAAGAAGGCTGGACTTCACAGGACACACAGCCTATACACTTCCCATGATTATTAGGTCTCCAAATGCAGTGGTTAGTAGCAAACATCCTGCATACTAGATGTCACTAAGAAGTGACCACTTCTTAGGCACTTTACCTGCTTCATGATTGCAACATGGGTTTCTTACCTTTGCTATTGAACTCTGATGCTTCTAAATTGCTATGTAAAATTACAAAAGATTAGTCTCTGGTTAACTTTAGCCATAATTAAATTTTGTCTACTATCACAGGGTAATTATAAGCTCAGCATGACACACAGAAAACTATAACTGCACAGATGAAGAGAACGGGGAGAAAAGTATGCTGTGAAGGGGAAAAGCAGTTCACATTAAAAGAATAAGAATTAGAAGTCAAAACTCACCAAGTTATTGGCAAAATAGATTGGTTTTACACACATCTCTTTCCCCACCTTTCCATCCACGTGACAATCTTGTATTGTATATGTGTTAAAACTCAAAAGATCAGTAAGGTCTAAGAAGGAGCATGGTATGAGCTCAAAGCATACAGTAGCAATTCTCTTGTAATAAAACATCAAAGCCTGTTAATCAGATTTGTTTTAGGCACTAAGAAAACATTAATCCCTGCACTGCTGTGACATAATGAGAATTACCATACTGTACAAATACTTGTTTAGCATCTGAACTACTGTAGTTTAAAGTGGAGACATAAGGTCATTTTTAGGTCATTAAATAACATAGTTGAGAAACAGAGTAGGTGCCTTATTGAGTTACAATGACTGTCTTGTGTAATGCAATACATACAGAAATCCATACAGAACAAGGAGTAGTATTGAGCAAAATGTACATTCAGACGTGCTGTGATGTCAATCCTACTTCATCTTTCTAAGTATTTACAGACTTTACAGTACTTGGAACTCATCAGCCTATGTGATAGCAATATATTAATTTCTGCAGCCAAGTTCATTAGATTTGACTAGTGTTTGTTTTACAACACAAGATGAATTGATAATACAAGGGTAGACNTAGATTTGACTAGTGTTTGTTTTATAAGATGAATTAACATATGTATGTGTGTCATGCTTGTCTACCCTTAATGCTTTGCAGCAACAACTTGAAAAATAAATTAAATACAAACACACACAAAAAAAGTGACAATATATTAATTGGCTGAAAGCAATTTGAAAATAAGAAAAAAACCCCAAATGCATAAATTATTAAATACTCTTTATTTTTAAGCAATCCTATATTTCAGATTCTGATGGTCTGAGACAGTGAATGAGATAAGAGTTTAAGAAACTATGGGATAATGGTTCAGCTATGGCATTAAAATTACCATTACACAGAGAGAGGCCAAATGTTCCTGGCTCAGATATCCACATGTGAACATACGGGTTCAATTCCAGTAGAAATTGTAAGAGAGAATTATTTTCTTTCCATCCACTTACTTAAACTTACACAAGACTTAATATAACCCAGAATTTCTTTTTATAAAGGAGGACTGAGATAGCCATGTTATCTGCCTGTGTGAGGATCTGCACATGCCCAGTGCCATAGCTATGGGAAATAAACATGAACTGAAACAATCTCAATTTCTTCCGAACATCTTCAAGTCATGAGAGCAGGACCTGACTTTTTTACTTTTGATGGCCTCCAATGCAGCTCATATTGTGACATTTTTTCTGTATGTAAGTCTCATCTCCGCTTCAACCACATTTTACACAAAATTTACACTAGGAGAGCAATAGTTCATTTAAAACAATATTAGAACAAAGCCTCAGTGAAAGTACTTCAACAGCAATGGTGAGAGCCAAAAAACCCCAAAACTAAAAGGCCCCCACCATCATTGTTTGCTAAACATGTGCTTTATTAGCACGAATGACTTACTTCTAGGCCTAGTAAATTGAAGTGCAGCATTCACAACTCCTACAACTCATCAAGCCAGTGCTTAGTTATGTCTAGGACAGGTTATCCCAATTTGTACTTTTAAAGAGAGTTATATCTCTAATAATCATGGAGAAGACAACAGTAACTTG
This sequence comes from Pachyramphus minor, assembly GCA_013397135.1. NCBI lineage: Eukaryota > Metazoa > Chordata > Aves > Passeriformes > Tyrannidae > Pachyramphus > Pachyramphus minor. Next base: position 353,178 of record VYXB01005448.1, on the reverse strand, counting down.
ACTTTTAAGAAATTAAATACCCACACAGACACAAGAAAGGCAGCCTCCTTAAATTGCCCAGCACAGGATATAAGGCTAATGACACAATCTTAAGATCAGCTTTGGTTCTCCCAGGCTTCAGTACTTCCCAAAACATATTGTTGCCAACAACTGCAAATAAACTGCAGGCAGACAACCTGGCAGTGCCATGGTCATAAATCAGACGGGCTGGAAGCTGGATTGGCCTCCTACCAAATAGATGGAAAAGCAAAATTTGGACAGGCACAAGGACAACTTGCTAGAATTTGATTTCCTTGTGGGTGTCACTTGGCTTTGTCTTCCTTCTGACTGGAGGGGTTGTTTTGAAACAGAGAATGAAGTGACAGTATCAGCAGGAGAAGATAAGGTATTGTCCTAAGGACTAATTGCACAGTTTGACTTTCTAATTTGTTAGAATAGATGAAAATTCCTCACAAAGGGGAACACAGGCTTGAAACTTATGGCAGATTTTTCTACCTCATTTTTGAATAATAACATGAAGTAGAGACAATCAAGATCTAATTGCAGACTATTTCTTAGTAAAAAAATGAGTTAAAGGAACTGTTCTTTCTATTAAATAGGTTACAGTTAAAATAAACAAACCATGAAAAAGTATTCTTCAGGTATTTATGACTACAGGATATCTAGTAAGTACTAAAAATAACATGAAAACTCAATTACTTATAATCTCTCTTTTTAAATATGTAGCTACATGCAGCATGTGGTCCTTGGCAACCTGGTATAAGATTGAGGTCAGCCCTGCTTTGAGCAGGGGGTCAGACAAAGTGATCTCCAGAGCTCCTTATAACCTAAATAGTCCTTGACTTCTATCAAATGCCCTCAATTAATAAGGTTATGTCAGACTACTTTTAGACCTAAAAATCCATCTCAGGTGATGATTCAGACTTTGGTGGAAAGGACTGAAGTCCTTTCTGAGCATCACAGTTTATCCCCATCTTCATGTTACCTCATCCTCAGGTCGTCCCACTAAGTGCCAGCTGCCTTGTCCTTTCTACCTAACCCTGTAACAGCACATGGTTTTAGATTGTTCCTATTTATCTGCAAGCACCAAGCAGATGTGCAGCCCCTGAACAGTCTGAACCATAATGTAACAGGATCCTGTGTGACAAATAAAAGCAGTCAGAATGAGAGCACAACAGGGAGCCTGTCCTCCCTCTTCTTCATTTCCCTCCAACTAAAATGCATCCACGTGAACACAGTAGCACACTTCCATCTGCTGAGGGAGTTACTCTCTTCTCCTGCCACTCTCCCTCTGCACACACACATGCTTGCATATGGACTGCATACTCCAGAAGGCAGACACTGCTGGATTTTAATCCCCCCCAAATTCTCTGGTGGATTAAACCTCAAATCTCTAACCCTACTTCTTTTAATGCTGTGTTAAGTAACACACATATTGGTTACAATGATTTACGGCTCAAACAAAAGTGAAAGACAGACAAAATGAAATGTCTGAAAACCAATCTATGCTGCAAGTAGATGGGACATTAAAGCATTCTGGATTATTTTCTATACCCTTCATTTTGCCAGTGCCTGATGAGGCAAAAATTGTCTGTAGCAATACAAGTTGCAAGTACATGTGTTACCTTCCACTTACCTGTAACCCTTCAATGGCCAGTTTGAGGATAGATGGTGTAAGCTTGGAGGCTTGCTTGAAAGAGAAGTTGCTCCAGTCTATAATTAGAATGAAGCCATTTATCTGAAGCTCCTGATCTTCAATGAGCACTTCTAAGGAAAGTAGAATAGCCCGAAGGATATCTATGAAGGAGTTCCTAAAGCGAAAACAGAAAAAAAAAAAAATCAATGGTTGCAGTTATCTTCAAACCTCAAGATACTCAGCTTTGCTGTGGATATGGTATGAGCAAGGTACAGGAATTTATTCTGGCAGAATTCTTCTGAAAAAAGAGTTGTTTAAGAGGTGTCATTAAAGAGCTCATGCTCTAAAACTCACGTTTTCCTCCTTGGTGTTATAAATCTTGCTCACTGGTGGATAAAATAAACACTGAATGAGATCTCCTCAATTCTTCTGGCATTCCTTGCAACAGATTTTAGCTAAGCTACATTGGCAAATTATTTTTCTGTGGTGAAATGAAACAAATTCAAGCTATCAGTTTAAACTCTTCCTATTTGCATATATTTTACCATTTTTGGTTTTTTGTCTCCCTTCTTTTCAGAAAAGGAAATAAATCAGTACAATGAACATATAAAAGATATGGTTACAACTAGGTTCTGTGCCTTCCTGTTTGAGTGGAGGGAATAATCTAAGGCTTTACACAATAATTATCAGCTACTATAAGCTGGCTGCAAGGCTTCCCTCATCTCTGGGAGAATAATTAAAAACCTTGGAGGCCCTGAAGGATATAGCAACTAATAGAGAAGAAAATGTTGAAATGTTTTCTTTGATGTGCAAGTCTGTACTGGGAAGGCTGGGCCACTCTCTGTTTCTATCTCATGCATTTTACAAAAGAGTTGGACACTTTAATGACTTAGTCCGTATTTATACCTGAGTAAGCTGAATCAGGTGGTTCTTCTCAGCTGTCCTTCTCATTGAGATGAATAAAGAAAGCTTCAGAAAGTACAGCTTAACCTTGTCTAAAATGAAATTGTAACATACTGCTAGAGCAATCTGCTTTACCTCTGCATAATTCTCAAGTTTTGATGAGGCCTGAGGTGTCTTACAGGGAAGGTTCACACCATGTTCTCCCATTGAGATTTTAATTTAATCCTTTTCTCCTGTTTTCTTTACTTTAAAACAAGTCCTCTAAGTCTTGAAGAGCATTCCTTCAAATTCTGCCTGAGGTAAAAAACCTAGGTGCAGTCAAAATGAACTTCTCTGCCACCAGGACCTCTACCCCTGAATAGCACCAACACATGGTAAATTTCTATTAGAAGAAAATGGTGAAGTGTTGTTGCTTATTCTTGCTCTTTCTCTCAGCATGTTTTGAGTGGGAATGTACGTTCTTTCTCTAAAGACCTGGCCTCTTGGAACAGCTGCTTCGGAACTCTGCATTTCTGCAAAAGTTAGAAGTTTCTCTGAAGTATAATTGCTGAGAAAATAAATAGAGCTTAAAGATATTTAATTTTGTTGCTGCTGGGTACCAAACCACCCCTCCATCATTTACAGTTACAGGACAACCTTGACCTTTTCAAATCCTATGGGGAAGTTGTGCTAAACAGAAAAACTGAAGAAATATTTCCTTAGCAATGTCAGGTGAAGGTATACTGCTTGGACTGGCACCTGACATTTATTTTTAGTCTAAATTTATTTTGAAAAACTCTGATATCCTACCTATTGCCCACAAACGATGTCTTTTAAGTAGCAGCATCAGATGACTACACTCTCAAAGGTGAAAAAAGCAAATATACCCATAGATATATCTACTTAATATATCCTAACTACCCCAGCATCCCTCTTCAAGGTGGTCAGCCTTCCACAAGAACTGTCCCATGGAAGCTCCCAGAGGTGTGCAGTGGCTCCAAAAGCATGCTCACACACGTGCCAGCCTTCTTTGCACTCTTGTTGGCATCAGTGCAGAATAATATCATCAACTATGGATGATGTCTGGCTAGATCAACTGGCTAGACTGGGGTAGATGGAATAATCCTGACTTCAATTTAACCCCACAGTAGTGAACCTTAGAATGAACTTGATATTTGTTATTACCAAAGCTGTGAAAACAGAGACACATTGTGATAAGATTTCATCCTTCATTTATGGGAAGAAATTTCTTTAGAGTACATTCAAACTTATATTTATAATCCTGCTACTTCTAACATTTTTTAAGTCTGTGTAATTATTTCAGTTATTCTGTCTGGGAATAGTACATACAAAGCATCTTCTGCAATCCATTTAAACTCTAAATAACAAATATTTGAGAGCAAAATCTTCCCCTTGGACTCTTTGTCGAGAAATCCCAGTCTTTATTTGTGTGTCTATACAAATTTTCAGTTTATCAAGCAATTACTCACCTGTACTTCCCTGTACTTTTGGTTGAAATTATTTACCTGGAAGATATAGCACCCAGGTTTCTTAATTTGTAATTAATTTGCGTCTCTCCCTGCCTACATCCCTCCCCTCTCTATGTATTTGCTGTTTTAAGACATGGTGTAGGAAATAACTCACTGTGAAAAAAACCTGTTTTTCAGATGAGTACAGGGGGACATGAAAGCAGCATACAAGTCCTCCAGGTGTTTTATTTGCAGACACACTGTTTTGTGAATGCAGAGTCTGGAGAGAAATCAGACAAAGTGCCACTTGAGGCTGAAGCCCTCTGCTCCCTAATCTTCAGTCTTTGAGACAAATCATTCAGCTGTGTGACTGATTTGCATCCAAATAATTTTCTGTGCATGAACACAGAACCACTTGTTATTAGTCCATCTCTTTTGTTCCTTTGCTTAATGTTCCCTTCCCTCCTTCAATCCCCTTCCTCTCACACAGAAAAATGTGAAATAAACTACTATTACACAAAAGGAAATGTATAAGGTCCTGTAAGGATTCAGCATGGAGCTTACTGAAGTGAGCCACTAATGAGTTACAAAAGATTTGCACAAGCCTCAGAAAGACAAAAAGGAGGAGGGAGGGAGAGTGTCTATCTGCCTTGGCTGAATGGAAAGGTACCACAAAAGAGGTTCTTCAAATACCCTTTGGAAAAAGGGAAGTTAGCCCAACAGAAGCTAGTGGTAAGGAACAATAATGTAAAACAGAAATGAAGATGGTTTAGCTGAGGGATTTGGTGGGGAGATTAGCCAAAGGCATAACATGAAAATAAATAAGAAGGAATTACTTAATTATAAGAGGTGTAAGCAGGATGTGAGAGAACCAAAAGGCTCAGTGGAGTACCCGGGTGCAATGGGAACAATTAAAGAGGATAAAGACATTGCAGGAAAATTAAATGATCTATTTGCAAGTATCCACCACCAGCCATTTGGAAGAGATACACGGATAATAAAGCTGAGGGACTGTTGGAAAATAAGGGGTCAAATAAGACACCCTGAAAGAAAAGAATACATTTTAGAGAAGATAGCATCAGTCAAGGCTTTTGATATAACTCTTTCTGAATAGTTAAGCACAAGCTCTGTTTCATGCATGCTAGTGAAATTAATTGGATTATTCAGACAGTTAAAAGTAAGAACGTAGAGAGGTACTGGCAGCTGAAGCCATCAAGATTGTCTGGTAGTAAGCAAAAACAAATATCACTGCAAATCCCAACTGTCCCACAAGACAGCAGACTAACAAAGTTTGGACCAGTACCATTATCTTGGCAGTTGCAGACAACTCATCTTAACGTCCCTAAGTTAGTATGCAGTAAAAGTCTCTCTCCTCTAATACTTAAAAGGTGGACAAAGCTCAATAACATTTAGTGAACTGCAAACATGACATAGTTACAAATCAGGTAAGAGACCACTTTGTCCACTTCCCACAAAAAAAATCACCGAGAGCAAATCTGCACACATAGTTTCTAAGTGGGGAGAGCTGGCACTGTCCTGCAAGGAGGATTCCCATTGGGAGTAAAGCACAGAAGAGGAAGCAGAAAGAAGGACCAGAAACATATCTTCAGATTGTCCCAAATTATTTGAGTTAATTAAAGCTCAAGAAGCTGGCTGCATTTCGAATTTTGTGTTCAGTTTTGGGCCCTTCACTACAAGGAGGCCATTGAGGTGCTGGAGCATGTCCAGAGAAGGGGAAAAGAGCTGGTGAAGGGGCTGGAGGACAAGTCTTGCAAGGAATGGCTGAGGGAGCTGGTGGTGTTTAGCCTTGAGTGAAGGAGGCTCAGGTAAGGCCTTATTGCTCTCTACGACCTGCCTGAAAAAGGTTGTGGCGAGGTAAGGGTCAGCCTCTTCTCTCATGTAACAAGTGATGGAACAAGAGGAAATGGCCTTAGTTTTTTCCAGGGGAGGTTTTGATTAGATATTATGAAAAATCTTTTCACTGAAAGGGTTGCCAAGCACTGGAAAAGGCTGCACAGAGAAGTGGTTTGGTTACTGTTCTTAAAGACATGTAAAGATGTGTAGATGTAGCACTTAGGGGCATGATTCAGTGATAGACTTGACAGTGCTTGGTTGACAGTTGGACTCGATGTTCTTAAAGGCCTTTCCCAAACCTAAATGATTCTATTATTCTACGAAAAGCTTAGAAGGAGAGACATGAGCAGCACAGCAGATCAATGTGGGTGGAGGAGGGAAAACCCAGGAAGAAACATTTCTAATTGTTCCCACATGCAGCCAAGGTATGACATTCATGGAAAAGCCCTTGGAATCCAATCAGCATTGGTGTTTGAAAAAGTGTTCATAAATCATGTAAACTAATTTATTTGAGTAGATTTAATTCTCCTTTCTGCTCATGAAGTATTGAAAAGAAAGCCCCAACTTCCATTAATGTGTTCTTGGAAAAACATTTGGGTTTTCTGAATGCATGTATATATTTCAGAAAATTAAACCTAATCTCTGCTGAAATAAGTACTGGAAATTGCTAACATACAGTCCTTGTGGATTCATGCCTTGATTCAAACTTATGATAATGAATAACTACCCTGACTTTCTGGTATTACAGGGAAATGGCAACCTCTGCAAGACCCGATCTTCACAGCTTATGGTGTTTTGTTGAGGAAAGGACCCTCACATGAACTATACACAACGCACAGCAGCCCTTGGCTAAAGAATAACCAAGAAGAGTAAGTTCAAAATGAAGAATCATGAACAAACATGGTGACTCACTTAACTAATCCTGCACTGGAGAAGATGAACAGTTGAACAGAAGAGCTCACAGATGACTCACATGCTGAAAAAGACTTGTTTGTCTCATCTGTCTGAGGTCTGAACAGCACATACATGTGCAGAAACTAGCAAGGCTTGTCTGCAATTCACAGTGGAAATGGGTTGCATTCACAGAAAATGTTCACAAAAAATATCTTGACCTGCCATGTGTGACTTCCTTCATAGAATAATTCAAAGCCATTTAAACTTGTTAGCTGCAAAAAATATTAACCAGTATGCAAACTAGAAAAATTATTGCACAACCCCTTCTTTGTCATGCCCAAGTTAAATTACTTTTTTTTTTATTTCTCTGTAAACCAAACTACATGCACAAAAAATTCTTGCTAAGTAAAACACAGGTTACATTAAGTTAATGTAAGTCAGAGCTTCAAATTATTCCTTTGTCACATCCAGTGTAGCTATCTTTGGTTGTTCCAGTATGTCAGCTTCAAACAGACATGTCTCCTGTTTTGTAATGAAAAGATAGCAAGCTTTTCCCCACAGCATCTGTGTCATTCTATAAATAAAATTCACAAGCAACTTTACATCCAGGACAACAGACTGGATAGACAAATGTACTGATTTTTTTCTTCAGAAGTGATTAGTCCAATAATGCGTTGGATTCAAAGAATAGGATAGACTGAGACCTGGACTGTATTTAACGTTAGAAATACACGGCTTAGTTTCAAACTGAACAAAGGCTATCTACACACAGATATCTGTCTGGCTTTGAATTCCTGCTTGGAATGAGCTGGAAATCTCTGCCATTTTCAGTGAAGAGGAAATGTACAAACCTGAAGCAAAAAACTGCATCATTTTCTTTTATTGTGCAAAAATTGTCTCTCAGTGACTATCTTAAAGATATAAAAATTTTCTCCTTGTTATGTTTCTGCTGGAGGTTCTTCCATATAAAAGTATTATGAGGGGTTTTTTTGTCGCCACTTTCCCCTTCAGTCGAACTCCATAGCAACCAATAGCCCACGAACTACACTCTCCACAGTCAAGCCTGTGTTACGAATCTCCTCCTACATGCACTCATTCATATTGTGAGCACCCTTACTAAATGAATACTTTGTCCCTGATATTAATGTGACCGAGCAGGGACCCTTTTTATGTGTAATTTGGCTGACAGGGACATTTGCAGCCCCTGTGCTTGGGAAGGGAGAGTACAGGTAGTGGGGTTGTCACACCCATGGGCCAACTTCCACCAGAGACCTATGCAGGGGAAGGAGGAGATGGCATCTGTTCTTCCCTTTGCTCAGCTAACAGAAGTGTCATACCATCTAGCAGGGGATCAGTCCAAGATAAAGCATAAAATTGTTTTGGTTCAAAAAAATCCCTCCCAGAGCTCTCAGAAACTTGATCCCAAATGGAGAAGGCAACTGATTGCAAGCCATCGCAGCACAAGCTCAGTGATTGCTCCTAAGGAGCCCTTGTGGGTGCAGCAGGGCACCTCAGACATCAGGCTAATGGCTTGGCTGTCCTCTCATGAGCAGTGTAGATCTCTGCTTAGCAGCCTTCTGCTGAGAGGAAAGTCTGGAATTCGATCTCAGGTGCAATAGGCCTGTTCCTCTTGCTGTGTTTTTGTTTTATTCCTTCAGGATTTAAGTATTTCTGAGATACACACTGCTGGTTTTCTCACCTTTTTAGTACCCAGAGCAAACTCTTCCTACTTGCACACTGTGCAAATTTCTCTATTGAGAAGGAATAAGTGACAATGACAGTCAGTGTGTTAAGATATTGTGGAAATTATTAAACACCTTATGCTACAACCCCTAGATGCAATCATTAAATCAATTTTACAAAGCCACTGCCATAATTTCCCACTAGTCCCAAATGCAATGTCCCCTGCGAGGAGCATGGGGAAGATGGACAAAGAGTCCATTCCAGCATGAGCACAGTCAGGGAGCCTCTGGTGGTTTCAGGTTAGTGGTCTCCACTGTTTGGAATTTAGGAGATGACACATGGGAACAGACAGTCACAGCTCAGGATACTGTTGAAGAGGTATCTTTTAATCTATCGTGATCTCATCACTGTTGTGATACTGTTCCCTCAAAACACAGCTGTAGTAATAATGAGGAAGAATGGATAGCTGGTACATGAATGGCTATAGTTAGAAGCATTAGGATTGATGAGTTCTGTTGTTTACTTTATTCTGTCTGATTGCATAGCCTTTTCTTATTCCCTCTTGGCACTGAAATCCATCCTTGCATCACACTAAGCTATTTGCTCAATTTCTTGCACCATTGCATTCCACAAGTTAATTTTTCATTACAGAAAGGGGAAGGATTTTCTTTTGAACATTATGAAGCTACTGTTTAATCACTGAAAGCAATTATACAGCTCTTTTGCTTTGTTATTGGAAGGTACAAATGCTACCACTGAGTAATTCTTCCTGGTATCACGTTTTCTCTATGTGATTCCAATATGTTTCCTCTAGCTATATCTTCACCGCATCTTTAACATCTTTCCATTTGAAATAGCCCTGGACATTTTATTCTCTCCTAAAGTAATCACTTCACTTGTTCGTAACACTAATGAATTCCTTTCATTGCTCTTCTTTTTTTACGAGATAGTTATATTTTTTACATCCTCTTCTTTTTGAAATAATACAGTGTAAAGTGAATTTCATATTCAAGGTGAGTTTGGAATATCATCATCTGTAAAATGTTATCTTTTCCTATTTATTCTCCATCTCATTCCTAATGCAGCCTAACACTAATTAGGCTGCATTAATTAATTAACAGATTAATTAACTTTTCTGACCATCGCTGAACAATAATTGTGCTTAAAACTTCTTAATTGTGCTGTCCATAATGACCTGATGTTTTTCTTAAAAGGTTAAAAGTAATTGAAAACCCAGATGAAAGTACATAGTTAAGAAAGGATAAAGGATCTGCATACAAAATGTGGTCATGTATTAAAATCCAACATGTTCCTAGACTTCTTTGCACAATAATGCTGCTTTTCTAGATGATTCTAGAGTTTTCCAAAATTTTTTTCTAATCCTCACTAACCTACACAACTTTCCATTTACTTTTTGTCACACCACTGTTTACCTCACCTGTGTCTGCCAAAAGAACATTATTACTGGGCATTGTAATAACATAATTTTGTCACTTACAAATCCTACTCTCTGCCTAAAGTATAAGAACCCCTTTTATGTGCAAGGCAAAAGTCCAGCTGTGTATTTATTAACTTTTCTTAAAATACAAAGTTCACAGGAAGATTTTTATATTAGCTAATTAAATGTCATATTTACTTATTTTAGTCTAAAGAATTCCAACAAAATTATCTAATTGTCCCTTTGCTTTCAAACAGTCATTCTTACAGCAGATCCCAATGATGGTTAAATCAAATAGTAAAGTTAAAATCAAATAACTGCTCACCAATGCATATATTCTGAGAGATCTGTGTTCAGAATGACAAAAGCCATATTATTGCTTGGTGATATTTAAACAGCACCTGGTTTCTCATGTAGCTATCATCAATCCAGAAAGCTTTAAAAAATTGTGGTTTAATTATAATAATGTAGAGGTTGATGCAAAAATGATGATGCTATGAAAAAGCCTGAAGAGGCTCAGTGATCCCTATGCCTGGCTGGTGGAGGGTATACTAGGGTTTTGTTAGAAGATAAGAGCAGACTGATGAAGCCACATGGATGTCATCACCCAAGGTAAATAATCAAAGCTGAATCTTTTCAGAGATCTTCAGTAAAAGTTACCAAAACATGATAAGAAGTGGCTAAAATAGAAATGCAAGTATATCTTAGTAAACATCTAAACTGGCTGTTAAATCAAGAAGTTATGTGCTTATGCCTGTACTTAAATATGGGCAGGGAAAGTAGCAGACACTAAAAATATGTACAGAAGTGATGTCAATCACAAAAAGCTTTATAAATTAGTTTAGTTGGAGCCCTTCATGGCCCATAAATTCAGACATGAAAATACTTTAATAATTTCTTATAAGCAAATGAAAAAATGTGTCAAGGATTATATATCAAGTAGGTTTCCCACTGGAACAATAGGCAACTTGGATATAATTGACAAGATGGAGGAACATGATATTATTGATGTAGAAATAATCTTTGGGGAACTCAAAACAGATGTAATGAAAATTCATAAGACAATCGTCCAGAAAAAATCACCTGAGTGTCTGTTCAGAAACAATGATGAAGAAAATTTGCTACAATGATTCAACTGAGAAGATGAGAAGGATCAGAAAAAAATTGAAACTGTGTAGATTTATGAAATAAAGGCTGTTAAAAGTGTATCGAATTGTGGTGCTGCCAGCCACAAAGAAACCACTTTGCAGTTACTCTGAAAAATCTTACACATGAACCTCAAGAAAAATGAGCAGTGTTGACCCTAGTCACTTTTGAGTAGATCATATTTCATGGAACTTCATTGAAGAAAGTGAGGAATGAATAGCAATACATATTCCCCCAAAGAAAGCAGATTTATATTTTTTCCCCCAGAAATCCACTGAAAGTGTAAATGAGCCATATCTGTAGAAGTCTCCAGATTTTACAGAATCTTTAACAAGATAAAACTAGGTTGTGATCCAGTGAACACCGAGGAGCCTGGTCAAATGTTACCAGTGCAATTAGAAAAAGGTATGTCTTTTTAGTCACATTCTCCAGGGCTGTCTCTCATGTGAACAACAGCTGACAGAAGTTGCTTTGGGAGATCCATGGACATATGACTTCCCAGTATGTCAATCAACAAAAAACTGATAACTGAATGAATTTTGTAAGTAGCTAGTAGAAAATGAAAGTTACGTGCAGACAATATCAGTTTGAACCATACCATATTATAGTAGAAACCTTAGGAATTTATGCATGAATGACAACTACTGTAACAGCTCCAGTGAGTGAGGTAATGGCTCCTTTTGAAGAGGAATTACTGAATACAGAAACCAACTATCAGCAGCATTATACTAGCTGGTGTTACTAGCCTTTTACTAAGTGTATCTTTGAGTGCATGGCAGCAATGGAGCAAACCTAAAGCCTAAAGGAAGATAAAAATCTTCTCCTGTGTATTTTACTACCACTTATTCAGAATTGGTTGAAAATGCTTTGCAGGTGAGGAAGTAAGCTTTCCCAGGAACCATTCTAGACATTTGCACATTCCAAGGATGTGCAAGATTTCTTTGACAAAAATAGTCATTTGAAATGGGTTGGATTTTTGGCTGTTTGGTTTTTGGTGGTTTTTGTTGTTGTTGTTGTTGTTTTGGGGTGTTTTTTTTGTTTTTGTTTGTTTGTTTGTTTGTGGGGAGGTTTTTTTGGCTTTCAAGTTACAGATCAGGACTTTTGAGAGAACTGAAGGACAAAGGAAAAGATGTAAGCCTGGACTGACTCCCCTGAAATTTTTCCAAAGCAGCAATATGAACAAATTAATGTGATGGGCTCAGCTCATTTAGAAATACAACACTGTTTAGACTGGCTTTCTCAAAGCACCTGATGCAATTATGGAACAAAAATATTAAAGAGCAGGCTGCAAACAAAAAATTAGAAACTGCCAGGGTTACGGTTGTTTTCAAAATACCTTCCCATGCAGAGTCAGTGCACAAAAAAGGTTAGAATCAATTTTTAAAGTATGATTTTAGATAATCACAGAGAGAAAAGTTAAGCTTATAATAAAACTCTAAGACCAGTATTCATAATTTTTGACTACTTCAATTTATGTGAATGCAGTGACTTGTTACATAATGTCTCCATTAAAACCATTAAAAAAAAAAAAAAGAAAGAAGAAAAAAGAGAACAAGCAAGTGATTAATCAATGCTTTACTTATATTTCATTATCTGGATTTGAAACATTAAATTTCTGAAATAAACTCTGCCTTTTAACTAAGATATCTAATTCCATGTTCTAGCAGCATGAAGGTTTTTCTTGGATGTGATGGTGCTGATCTTTGTGTAACATACTGACAGCAATAGTGTGTAGGTAACTGTTTAAGATGAAATCCCAAAGGCAGCAGAAATAGTATTGTGGAGCCTTGTATGGACTGTATGGTAAGGAAGAAAGAAAGCCCAGCCTGGTATCCCTTTCTCCCCTGAAGTCAGAACAATTTTTTGGTACATGCCAGCAGTATGGGTTTTACCTTGGAATAGTAATGTTATGTCATTACTTTGGCAGACTATGAAACTTTCTTAGGAATTTCCAGTGAAAAAAACAATTTAAGTGGTTTATAAACTATTAAAGTCGGTTGAGCTGAAAGCAGAAATTCATATGAATTGCAATGTTAGGGATTTGGAAATAAAAGTTACATTAATTTCTTATTACAGAAGTTATCAGCAACCTCTTAAATCACTCTTACTTCTGTACAACAGAATATATTTATATGTGTGGATATTTAGTCTCTGCCTTCTGGCATCAATTGTTTCATGGTTTGCTGTTTCTGAGGGAAAGACATTTTAAGTTTCTAAACAACTGGAAACTGCACAATGCTAATGCAATTGTTTATACTCATCTATTTCTGTTTGCATTCCTTTTTATTATGAAGCTAATGTAATTAATTCAAAATAATTTTTCACCCTTCTAATAAGAATTTACACATAGTCAATACAGAGAATTACTGAAGAAATTTGATTAATTGAAGTCACTACTACTAATTCAATTATAAGTAATTTCTCATGGAGCAGCATATGTAAGAATTAAGCTCAGAAAATAATAGAAAAAGAAATTGGTGTCTTTGAACTCAATGCACAACAAGTCCCAACAGAACCTATGTTGGTATTTGGAGGAGGGAGCTCTAGAACCAGATAGCTAGAACCATAAAGATACAGATAGCAGGGAGGCCCTATTTTGTCAAAACTTAGCCAAATAGAGGCAGAAAAATGATCAGCAGACATTACCACAGAAACCATAGCTACCTGGCCTTGAGAAAAATGCCAGAAGGAAAACTTGATTATTAGCAGCGAACGTGGAAGTCTTGAACAAATAAATCAGTCCTTGTTTTTACTTCCTCTTATTTTCTGGACAACAGTCATATGCAGTCATTGGTACAAACTTGTTTGCAAAGAAACATCTGCTTTTTTCCATCTATTTCTTCCTATTAAAGACCCAAACCAAACCTGACCCAGCCTTTATAAAACCAGAAAACTTCTAAATTTTTTAAACTTTTTATCTTTTAAGTTTTTTAAAAGTAGTAAATCTACTGTTCGGGAGATGGCATTGGAGATGTTTGCAGCATCACAGGGAAGATACAGCCTTTGGAATATTTAATATATAAAGGTTATAATTTGGTATCATGAGATGACTTGTCAAAATTGCTGGGTTTGCTAGTACTAAAACAGATGATCTTTTTTTTCTATTTTATTGTCTCACAGTTTGGACTATATCAAAAGGAGAAAATTAGGCAGGGAGAGTCCACTCCCATAGATCTCAGCTCAATCTTAGGACACATTGGTTGCAACAGCAGAAATAATTTTCTTAAAAGCAACTGTAGTACATGGTTCTCTATTCTAGCCAGTGTTTTGACTTCGCAAAAACATTACTAAAAATAGCCTTGTAGCAGTATCAAAGGAAAACTGCAAACAATCATGTCTTTGCAAAATGAATCCCAATATGCTGTCATTTGTTTCACTCCACAAAATCACATTTCAGGCTCTCTGTGATTTTTCGCTCTGATCCGGCAGAACTCTTCACCACTCCATGTCCTTGCATTAGGCTGACTTAGCTTTGTTTAGTATTTTGCAACAGTGTTTAACAGCCAAATAAATGCACTGGTTTCATTTCTGCATAAGAAGTATATTAAGCCATAAGGTGCTTAAGCAAATGTCTGATGCAAAGCATATCAATAGTCTTGTTGCAGATGAGGAATGTCTCAGTTACCTGTATCTTAATCATTGCAAAATATTTTCTAATATTTGGAAATCTAATTCCATTTAAGATTGGGGGTAATTTTGCTTTTATTCTATACATCCACTTTTTACTACCACCTTTTGTTAAGGTAAACTCTTATATATAGGAAGATTCACATCCCACCTCTTATTGTCCTCAACATTGTCATATTTTCCAGACTTCCTGTTTTATTATTCTTTTCTTGACTTAGCTCAGACTTGTCTCTTGTGCTAGTAATTAGGTTACAGGTCAATTGAGATGACTAAAGGTGAATAACTGCGGGTGTCCTGCAGATAATATTTCTGTAATACAGCTCTGAGTCTTTATTTCCTCAGTCATATTACCTTACTGTATCATTCTATTTGTAGTCCATCCTTTACCCCAAAAATCCTTTTGTGCCCGGTCAGTATTTTCTCCATTAATTGACCATTAATACCTTATTTAACAAATGAAGAGCTGAGAAAATCCCAGTAGAGACAAATGTGTCAGCCAGGACACATAAACCAGTAATGGCAGGTATGTCTGATGTCTCACAAGTCTCCTTGGCTTTTAACATGGAGTCTACATCAGATATACCTCTTTTTAAGTAAATCCCCAAATGATCCTGAATTACTTTTAAATGAGTCATATAAAATGTTCTCTGAAAGAAAGTGAATTTACATGTACCTGTGTATACACCTTAGCAGAGAAAAATAATGAGATGCTGGAAAAAGGCATTCATTGGCAGTTGCAGCATACACAAATTGCCATTTCCCCCAGACTTGCAAAGCTCTTCTATTAAAACAGAACTGAAGGTTTTATCAGAGTAAAAGTGAATTTAAATTGCAGTAGCTAGAAGTGGCTTACATGTAAATGAGAACCTAAGAAATGGAAAAATTTCCCACCACCTATCCCTAGGTCAGAGTTTATTCCTCCTCTTTTTCCAATCTTAGTTTTCAAATTAATGTTGCAGCGCATTTGGAAGCAGGATTTTTCAGCAGTCTCTTTCTCTTTCAATATAAATCGCATTTGTTCTTTTATACCTATACAACAGACAGGTAGGATTAGCCCTGAGAAAGCAAAGCAATGCACACTTATTCAGAAACCTCACAAAGTGAGAACAGCTTAGAGGATCACAGATCCAAGATAATAGGAGAGGATGAAGATGCCTTAGATAAGGTTGTCACTCTGTGACATGGGTTTTCCTGGTTAGAAATACCTATGCAAAAGCAATTCTGCACGCTAACACATACCCTAGCACTCTGAAGGGGTGTAGGAAGACACATACTCTGTAGATTGATCTGTGCATATTTCATCCATATGACTGGCATTTCTTGGATTTGTCATGAAAGGCATCCAGGAGGGACTAAATAGTGAAATATTTAGCCCTGGCAAGGGGAGCGCAGGTTCCTGATCACACCACAGCAGTGTCCCTGTCTTATTACCCCTTTTTTTCACCTGTGTTACTTCATTCATACCTGAATGAACAAAACCCAGTTCCTCTACTGACACAGTACAAAACCAGAGGAGCTGAAATTGTGGAAGGGAGCACAGGACTATCTGTAGGAAAGAACAAGGAAGACATGGGAATGGTTTGTTACTGGAACACAGTGAAGAAAACCATACTGGTTTAAAATAGTTTTAAAAAGCCTTGAGCTTCCTGCTTTATTAATTCAGACCATAAGGGATTGATAAAGTATGTGAGAGTGTGTGTTTTGTAAAGTACACTTGACAGTGGTTCTGTCGGATCAGACCAAATGTTCCTCCTTGCCAGTAACAGCTCCCTACTGAGGGATTTGATACACAGAAGGTTGGCAAGGTTAAAACGGAAAACATACGAAGTTGCCACTGAAAACAAATATTTCTTCTTATGTATGTTTGTATGGTAGTCAATAGCTTACACTTCTAATCAAATCCTGAATTTTGACTGGCTAAAGATGTATTATGGGATATTATATAAATAATCCATATACACTTTTCAATTAGATTGCTATTGATCCTATAGTGTTATAACATTACCTGGTGCTGTGATTTATATTGTATATGTGAAAGAAAACTAGCACCACATGTTTTAATGTATGCACAGACACGCGACATCCACTGTGTTTCTGCAATGGGAAAGTGGAAAAGAGATACCTTCTCTGTAAAAAAGAAAAAGATAACTGCATACTATCTTTCTTTTATAAATGACTCTTTACTAATGTGAGTTTGATCAGCATGTGCAGTTTTCATAGGCAGTTACATGGGAAATAGTTCCAGCAAGAGGTTAACTGGCTTGCTTTGCCCTCTGTCCCTGTTACAAATGGACCCTCCAGGAAGTTTCCAGAGCTAAGATTATCATGGTCTGCGAACAAGGGATGGTTGCTTTTTACTGCCTCTGTAGGTGCTGTACTTATTAAAAATAAAAACTATGAGAAGGTAATTTCCTTTTTCTTAAGAAGTGATTCCATTTTCTTGTCTTTAGGAATCAAATTGCCAGTCATAACATATTAATTACGATGTTCCCATTGTTTTATTGGTTTATCCATAGCAAAGGAGGCAAAATATCTTGTACAGAAAACCTTTAACAATCCAAATTTTTGTCTAGTTTATTAGAATGGCTTTCCTCCTCCATCCTTTCCCCTGGCCTCCATCTCTAAATTTTTAGAAACGTGTGACAAATGGGTGCTTGTACCACTTCTTTTCTCACATCATCAAGAGCACCCAGAGATACATGGTCAGGGCACTCTCACCAGTGCATCCACAGGACCAGCCTTGTGTCCATCATCCTCCAGCCTCACCATGGCAGACAAGCACCCTGAAGGTCAGTGACTGTGGTGGCAGGAGAGAATATACCCCAATGTGCTGTCCAGTCATTTCATTGACCTGAGCACCTCCCACAACATACACATCCTGACCAAATTCATGCTGCCTGCTGTACCTCCTGTGGGATCACACAGCCAGTCTGAACACCAGTTCCTAAACATCCCTTGTGCTGCTCTGAAGGTCCTGAAAGGGGAGAATGCTCATTACCTGCCAGGGTTTGGTGAAAAAAGCAGATATTTTAATTTAAATTGCGACTGATTGCTCAGGGTTTAGAAGAAAGAGTCTAATATAAAACATAGACTGGGGAAATAATATATCAAGAAGGCATTAAAATTTTAAAATTTCAAATATATTTAAAGATTCCAGCTCAGTATCTCCACTCTCTTCTTATGCTTCTACTACATGCAGCCTATTAAATAGCTGGCCAGAGATTTACATTTTTCTCCTTCCTTGACTCCTTACAGTCTGTTCCTGGTGCAGTGCCTGAGTTTACCTCAGCTTCTTTTAATTAGGCTGGCAAGTTAGAAACTGATCAGAATATTAGATATTTAGAAAACTTGATTTAGGAAGTGCTCCAACAAAAAAGTATTCTGGTCTCTTCCTACAAATTCTCACCTCAAAAGGCTGCTATATATAAGACCAGTCATTCATGGTTTCCAGCTGTTTCCAGGGTTTAGAAGGACATTGAGACAAATGGGATGTCATATTGTTTGGCTTCCTACTTCTCTGTCAATGCAGCTCTGTTATAATGTTCATTTGCAAAACCCATCTGCAAGGAAAAAATATACAGCTCACATAAGAGTATTCTTTTAGGGACAAATGTTATCATAACTATATGCAGTTTCTCTTTTCGGACACCTAGACATAAACACTCATGCAAAATTTGGGTCTTTTAAGAAAGTCTGAGAGGAAAGGCAGGGGGTGTGTAAGTGTGCATGTATATGTTTGCTGAGTATGTGTATTTGACTGTATTTTTCTTAATCAAGTGTCCTTCTTTCCATTTATAAAGCTTGGGGATTGGATTTGGTTTCTTTTCTCTACAGGAGGAAGGTGGCATAGAGCCACTTTCCAGTCTACCCTTCATTTTCCTGTATTATCCCACAGGCTGGCCCCAGAAACTGTTTCTCACCCAGAGGCACTGTCCTTCACAGCTCTTCAGTCAGCCCTCACCACTCAGCCCGACACCATCCAGTGACCTCCTCTTCCCTCTCAATATGTGTTTGATTGTCCTACCCCTCTCCATGTTTTTTTTTTTCTTTTCAGTCCAGCCCCTCTCATTATTCAACATAAGCTTCATAACTTTCCCAGCCATTGTTTTTCTTTCTCTTTTTCAGACATCTTCTCTCTCTTCCTGTATTCCTTTCTCAGGTCCACCCAGGACTCTCATTTGTGTATGTCATCCTTCTGTCATTCATATGGGCTACAACTGCCTTCTCAAATATGGCTTTCATAACAAATGGTACTAATTGAATTAGGTTGCTACCTGCAAGCAAATTAAGACATTTCAAGAGAGAACTCTTCTTCATCTTCTTTGTCCAACATTTAATTTGCACATCTGTTACTCCTTGAAATATGTATTTTGCTTATGCTATGCTCCATTCCTCTACTACCCTGAATTCTGCTACCATTTCATAATAGCTTGGTAATGTAACATAAATTATTTTTAATTTTCTAGGCTATTTATTGGTTGATGCAATGGTTTCTTGCAATGTCAATCTGCATTGCTGTAAGGATCTCCCAACACAGAATCATTACATCCTGGCCAAAGAACTGATGTGTAAAAATCATTCTAGTGTTAGGGATGTCTGTACTTAAGCTGTATTCTCCCCTAATAAACAGCTATGAGGCTGAGTTACTGCCACAGTTTGCCTTTGACTATAAATCAGTCTCAACAGATGTTCATTCCTTCATATTCTATTAAGCATCTGAGATTATGTTTGAAATATATTGGAATAATCAGCACTTGAGACATATTAATTTATACCAACAGGATCTGGTGATGATAATATCCTTGTAATTACACCACTATGAGCATTCTCAGCAAGGACATATTTTTTTTCGATCACGATCCTTTAAAATATTTATAGCTTTTGGTTTAGTACTATATCAGAGTGTTTTCTTTCCCTTTAGCCTATCTAATACGCTTTCCTGCAAAATGATTAGTGTCTGGCATTTGAGATTCCTTGGTTAATAAAAAACAGTTTATGGCTAGAGGTTGACTTGAGATAATATGTTGTAAACAAAGCAGCAGTTTTTTCCATCTGACTTACAGACTTTTTGGAGCTTTGTGACAGCTTCTAAGGCACAGACATGAAGACAGAAATTAATTGACATTTTACTGCAAAAGACTACGGACAACCTTCTGCCCACTACTCCAAGACTCTATTTTCAGGGGATTGTGATTGGAGAAAGTCCTTCTGCTGGATCTCTACATAGAAATAAATTTTACTTTGGCTGAACAATCTTGAAGGAGATATTTTTACTTGGAAGATTAATGAATACCTTCTGCTGAATTACTTGTTCACCCAAAATTCCATCTCCTTGGTGTGTAAGCAGCATGTATTTGAAGGCAGTAACCCACATAGGAACAACTGTGGTAGTGAAGGCTTTCCTCAATCCAACAGCTGAAAAGGCACTTTTTGTCTGACTTCTTTAAAAGCTTCAATTTCACTAGGGTGCATCTGAGGACTGAGGACTTAGGTTTGGTGAGACTGATGAAATGAAAAAGTGCGACGAAGATTATTTGTAATCCAGCACATGGAACATTGGTTTTTACGTGAAATCCTGGTTCATGTCTCATCAAAACTCTATGTGTACACATGTTTGTTTTAAAAACTGGTACTTTCTATTATGCAAATTACTTAATAGAAAACATTCAATACATGATTAGACTGCAATCTTTATTATTGCACAGTTTGCATTTAAAAATAAGGTACACTGTAAGAAAGAGTATAAGTAAAGTTTGTGGGTTTCAGTGAGTTCACACCCTGAGTTCAGATTAGAGAGGAAAAAATGGCCCTTCCCTACTCTAGTGTACAATAATATAGTTCATCACTTTTCCTTTCCCTGGAACTAATCTGATCTCTTTCTTTTCTATCCATCTGCTCATTTTCACTTATGCAATACCTCTGAAGTTTTCTGTTCTGTATCATATGTGATTAACATTAACTAACAGATCCAAAATATACTATGCACCTAGAGACCTAGAGAGAAGGTGATGACATCAACACTAAGAAACCTGTCTAAAAACCAGAGCAAAATTGAACCAGTGTAACACATGTTAAATTAATGGAACTCCAGCACCATGATAGACCTCAGCTAATGATCTGGCAATAAGTGCTATGATCCCTTGTGTTTTTTTCCCAGTCATCAAGGAGGTTTTGGTCAAAACAATCATCATTATATTTTTTAACTATGTGGAAGTACAAATAAAATTCTTACCAGCAAATTTTGCATATTTCACAAAACCCTTGCAACATAATTGGTGGGGAGGACAGGTTTAGCTCTGCAGAAGAGCATGAATCACATGCTAGACTGTGCCCACATTATGGATGAGAATGCATGACACATTTACCAGTGGCATTTGTATTTCAGAAAACAGTGACTTGAAAGCAAATCTGAGCTGAACATGAGCTAAAAATGTGATAGAGAACTAAGAACACAGTGAAGTCTTATATCTAAAAGGAGACAACTACAGAACAGAAGAGATGGTATTGCCACATGATGATTTATTAGTGAAACTCTTTATTCGGTTCACCCATCTACACAGTATCAACTGCACTAAAATGACAGGAACAGTTCAGAAAAAATGATAAAGAGTATTAGCAACCTGGAAAGTCTTCCTAATTCTGCAAGTAAAGAAGTTAAAACTATTTAAGCTTTGGCAGCTTAAATATACAGTGATACATTAAGCTAATGGATTACTTTGCAGAACATTATCTTTGCTGTCCTGGCTGCCCACAAGTATGTTCTTTACCTTGTGGACAGCACAAGGTTGTTTTGTCCTCAAGGAAAAGGGGGGTTAGCTGTTTTACATTCATGTGGTTAAAGGTGAACACAAGAACCTCTGCTGCAGAGTAGCTAAGGTACTATCATCTTGTTGCCTGACAGTAACTTACCCTACTGTGCCTCATCCTCAGTGAATTCAAAAGTAGGTTAGGTATGACGTGATCAGGACACAAAAGGACAAACATGGGAAGCTGTCATATTTTTGTGGTCTATTTAAACTAACACAATCCAGCAGCTGGAAGCTGAAGCTGGAAACATTGAGACTGTAAATTAAAACCTAGTTTTCTAGAGATGTTAGATCTATCAGTTGAGTTCTTGAGGTTAACATTGCAAATGTTTCTAAAAGCTCACACAGAAATTTTATCTTTGATACAGGGAACACCTTAGAAATATCTTGAATCTGATTTGTCCACACAGTCACGTTGCACAAATAATGACATTTCCTTTTAAAAATCAATATATTTGTAAGCATAGAAAGTTTCAGGATTGCTTCTGCCTCCTTGACATGTGACCCAAAGCAACCATACTCCCAGGAGCATAAACGAATGTCCCAGAATGTCTGGACTGAAAATAAATTTATGGATTATATCTATGTTGATTTTAAAAGATCCTTTATAAATTATTATTTCTTTATAAATCACCCCTTATAAATTAAGATTTGATCATAAAGAAAGAGAAGGCACAGCCAGTGGCAAATCAGATTAAAGTTAGGAAAGGCACGCTGAAGGTTGAACTCTTACTCTTACATGCCAACATCTCAGCTGATTCCATTAGCATTCAGCTGAAATGTGAGCTTGTGAACATCTTGCCATCACTGAAGACACAACCATAGAGGGGTTGCCCAAGATACATGTATGTAAGATGTACACAATGCCTGTTTGAAGTTTTTTTGTGAGAGTTATGTTTCTTCTGATCAATAACCTGCTTCTATGCTGCTTAATAGGACACTGCCCTCACCATTTCCTTCTCCTTAACAGCTTTCCTCTTGTTGATGCCTTTAGACAGTAAAAAAGGAAGAGGAAATCCATTTAATTACAGCTGAAATCCTGTCCAAAATCCCTGTTACACTATGAAAGCCCATAGAAAAAAACACTTTTTGTCATCTGAATCCACAGAAGAGATGAGCTTCAGTGGCAGAACTGATGTAAAATTTGCACATGATTTTTAATTTCACTGAGGAGTCTTAAGAAAGTCCATCCCATCCTATTTGCCTCAGCTTTTCTTCTTTGAAAGTTAGAATTATATTTTCAGAATCATGCAGGGTTACTTTTGGGTTTGCAAACACAGACATCCGAACACACATACACATGTACATTGATGCATATTAAAGGACTTGTGGAAAATTTGAGTCCAAATCTGAGGGGAATCATTGCTCTGTCAAGAATCTCACTGCAGGAGCCTTGAACAGCAGCACTCTCAGCTTTCCAAGTGCAGGACTTGATGTACAAGGTTAATCACAAAGATTCATTTTGTTGAGGGATCAGAAACCGAAAGCTGGCTCTATATAACACTTAAATCCCTTAATGCAACCAGCAGAGCCACAGTGCTTCTGTCCTCTAAAGCTGGTACTTTCTATTAATTCAAGATATCTGTGCATTTAGCTTTCTTTTCAGGACACCTGCTAAAGGAAGGGTTTTGCAGTTGGAAGGAAGGAAAACTCACAGTTCCGAAAGACAGGAGATTAACTGCTGACCCCTTTATAGTTAATAGAACTTTTATTACTGCCTTCAGTGCAGGATTTCACCAAATATGTTTGATTATGTAAAGGTACATTTCTGTATCCTTTTCTATGAATTTATTCACATGCAAATGAAAATCAGAAACACTTCTGAACTCTGCTTTCACATACAGATGAAAGGTTTTCCCAGAAAACAAGTAACATGAAAAAATTGTAGGCATATACGTATTGTTCTCTAATAATTTCTATGATGTAAATTCAAAGCTCCAATCCATCGACTCCCAAAGATAAGACACCTTCACAGAAAACTTCAGATCATGCCAAGACAAAATCCTTCCTGGAACTCATCAGAACAGATACTCAAAACCTGAGTCTGCATTTTGTTCTGTAACATGACTTTTATAAAAAATCAGCAAAACACATGGTAACCCTACCATTGATTACACTTCTCCATCTCACCGTGAAGGCAGGCAAAATGGAATGGAATGGCTTGTGAAGAAGAGGACAATGTGAACATGGTATTTCTGGATCAGTCTCTTTTCTCTGTATCACTTCAAATACATGGTGAAAGCTGACTAATCACATTAACATTTAGGGACATCACTTTTATATTAATGGCTGGGAGACATCTTTGTTCATACCATTCTGTTAAAGAAATGACCTGAACAGAAAATACACTTTGCAGGAATCTCCCATTTATAAGAATAATATCATACAGTAATCAGAGTGTGTAGAAATTACAATGCAGGTTGTGGAAATACAGCACAGGCTGTAATTCTTGAAATAGTTCAAAGAAACAAACAAAGAAACAAATAAATAAAAAAGATCAATTAGGAAGTCTGAAAATATGGTCAGTTTCTTCTGCACCAGAAGAGCTACGAGAACCTCCATATGCTTTGAGACATTTGCTTTCTGTTTGGTTAGTCTATGATATTGCTGAAACAACTGAATAATAGACATTAATATATTTATAGCAAAAAGACATTATCTGGATAAAAAATGGAAATATTTATAAAAAAAAAAACAACGAACATGAGCTACTTATGTCCTAAAAATTATGAATGACAGGTGATCAGATGAGATGGAAGTTATAGCAAAATGGATATATGGTTACAAAGTCTTTTACTGAAAATGGCTTTGCTGCTTCAAGGATGGTCACAAACATTCTGTTACAAGTTGAGTGTGAGTGTATGTAAAAAGATAAGGACACTATCTACATTTACCTACTCTGGTCCCAGTTGGCTGCAAAAAGCAGAAGAATCTTCCTGCCACAGTGGTCACGATTTTCCAGTACTCCCGGGAACCCATCTGTCAGAGCCCGTTTGATTCCTGGATCGTCAGCCTTGAAGTTTTTGAACATATCCAGGTTTAACTGGCGGTACTGGAAGTACTGAGCCAGCAGTCTGAAGGCCTCAGTTTGGTGAAACTTTCTGGCTCGGAGAAATCTCAAGATGAAGGCATCATCTGTACGTAAAAACCCAATGTCAGGCCTCGTGATAATCATGTCCCTGACTTGCTGGATATCCTGATGCAAAATGTCTGGGTTTTCATTTAGTTCCAGGCGGGCTTTCTCTATAGTCTCTGGACTAAGACCAGCTTGTAAATGGGTCATCTTTGCAAAAACCCCTTTTGCAAATCCTTAAATTCAGATGCTTTAGTAGAGGTGCTGATCCCATTCAACTGATGGTCTGCTGTGAGCGTGAGCCATTCAGATGCTTTTTTCCGTCAAGCTGATATTTAACAAATGAAAGCTAAGGGCTTTTCTTATTCTTGCAGAAAGAGTAACAGGCAGTTCACATGTAGTATAATCCATCCAAAGGAAAGTGGTGTTTATTCCATCACTTACTAAAAGAAAAAGAAAATACATAAAATATTAAATACATATATAAATCTTACAGGAATGCATTTTTGAATTCAGATAGACATAAAATTTCTTTGTGTGCTTTATAGGTACCAGTCAATTTCAGAATGAGTGTATATAAGATAAGGCAGTCACTAACATCTTGATTGCATGTATTCAGGCTTTTAGAAAAGGATTATGATTTATTGACAAATAATACTAAGCTGTATCAACTTACTATTAGAATACACTTTGCAATGTTGTCTTACAGAAGTGTGGGAGTTGAAGCATCCCATAATTTTAGGCCAGGGATGACAAAAGCAAAAATAATTGTAAGTTTTTTCCACCCCTAACAGGAACAATATTTCAACTTCATAAGTACTCAGATTTACCCTCATACTAAGCAGAACAACTGTTTGATTTGAGTTTATCAACTGTACTATCAACTTGTAGCTTTCCTTCAGTTAAACACTAAGCTGACTGTAAAATTGATTTTTTAAAAATCCCAAACCCCACCAACATCAGGAATAATTTCTACATTGTAGAAACTCATTGAAGATATTTCCCATTGAAATTTGATACATCTTCATGGGAAGTTCTACATGAATAAGGTATTTGATGTATCTAATCAGACAGGGCTGGTGTTTTAGTTGAAAAGAGATATATTTTATACCCATTTTTTTTCCAGTATATCGTAGCTTTTCTGAATACCTAGTTCTGAATTTCATTTTCATTTCTGTACTTTACCTAGAATTTGTTTTTACAAGTGATAGAAGAAAAGCTGCTTAAGATGTAATGTATGAACAAAACCGTACAGTGCATCTTTTACATTTCAGTGACATAATTAAGCAAGAGGCTGTCATTGAAGTCTGTGTAGTTACACTTGTGTGAAGTAAGATCAAGGTCTGTCTCAATGTGATATATTTGTACAAGAAAGATCAAGACCCATACAATTTTTCAGCCATCACAGAAACAGACAAGCAAATCCCCCCTGCCTTCACTGCTTAACTGATCTCTCTTTCTAATTTCTGAAAAACTGGTTTTAAAAATTAAAAGGGAATCCCTCAGTGAAAGACATACTTTTTGTATTTGAAGAAAGCTCTTTGGAAAGTTCTGAATTATTTATAGCAAAACAACCATTTCACTCAGCTACTCCCCTGGGTTCAGCATTCTCAGATCAAGTGAAGGGAAGAGCAGGAGCCAAAACATTTTTTGGTCCAGGGTTTGCTCAAAGTTACATTGCAGGACCTGGAAGTTAGTCAGCACAAGGGATGCCTCAGTTCCCTGTGTTGTGACCTTGCATGTTATTGATAAAAACTACATTTTAAATGCCACAGCTGCAGTCCCAGGATGAGATCCCAAAATTTGAATACAGAGAGTTTCTGCATATTTGCTTAAAGGACATTTGTGGTGGGAGATAAGCTTTTCATTTAACAGCAATGTGAATTGGACTTTTTTGTAGGTAACACAAAGAAGAGTTTATTAAGCATCCTCTTTCTGTATTCACTGTGGAATTGGAGCTGAAAAGAGCTACCTGCAGGGCAGAGTATCTGGTGATTGATCAGCCTGGGAAAACTTCAGGAAAGAGTCAATTTGGAGAATAGAAGGCTTTCACAAGGCACTACAGAGTGCAAATGACTGCAGAAAAAAAGTCCTCAGGTTTTGAGGGACAGTTTATGGGTGCAGGCTATTCAATTCTGAAAGAAATAAGAGCTGTATTAAAGGTGGATTCCTCATACAGAAATCAAGCAATAGCTATTTGCTTTGCTCTAACCTTTATTAGACCAAATTAGAATAACTCCTATGGTATCAACTGAATTTCACTGATGTAAAATTGCAGTAGGCCATAGGGAAACCAAGCCAATATATTGTGACTGAGCTCTCAAATTAATGGTGACACTAGCATTTTCTCACATAAGTCATGGTTTTAGTTACAATTGCCTCCACAAGCTAGTTAGGGGAGCTTAGGTGTGATACTGTCATTGGGGGAATGTGGTACAAGGATTGGTCCCTCCCTAGTTTAAACAGCAAATAGTAGAGTAAGGAAACTGTTGTGCTAAAGCATGCTCAGCAGAAGAGTGGAAGCAAGAAGCTTATCTGGGGTCTGCATTAGCTCTGGCTCAAGGCTCAGTATGAATTACAACACTTTCAGCACTCCTGTGGCTTAGAATCTCAAAATAATGGAATCACAGAATGGTTTGGGCTCAAAGGGACCTTTGAAAATCATCTGGTCCACCCTCTCTGTCATGAGCAGGGACATCATTCACTAATCAGGTTGTTCAAAATCTCATTCAACCTGGCCTTGAACACTTCCAAAGATTCAGAATTCACAATTTCTCTGGGCAACTTATTCCATAGTCTCACCACCACTATCACAAAAAAATTCTTCTTTATATTCAACGTGAACCTGTCCTTTTTCAGTTTAAAAATCTTACCCCTTGTCCTATGACTACAGGCTCTACTAAAAAGTCTCTGAAGAATTCACATATAAGCCCCTTTTAGCTACTGGAAGGCTGTTGTAAGGTCTCCCTGAAGCTTTCTCTTCTCCAGGCTGAACAACCCCAACTCTCTCAGCCTGTCTTCACAAGAGAGGTGCTCCAGCCCTCTGATAATTTTTGTGGCCCTTCTCTGGACCTGTTCTAAAATGTGCAAGGACTAGTGAAAGATAACTGTGTGAAGATAACAACCCCCAGTGGATTAATCCATTTTCTAGGAGTTTATGGGGAGTAAAACTGCTCTTTTTCTGACTCCCACCTCCACCAAGATACTTTCTTTGGAAATAAAGCAAGTTCTTGAAAGGTCAACTGCAGTCTGCTCCAGAAAAAAAAAAGAGATTTGACCAAGGAGATGAAATCTGGCCCTTCTTATTGGATCCCCAAATATTTAATGTCAAAAATGATGCTATTTATTTTCATTGAAGTTGTCTACCATTTTTAACTAATTTAAATGCCCAGGATTATCCCAGGATGAGGAAAATACAGTCCTTTCCTGTCAGATGTTGTTGCCAAAAAAGCAACTTACAAATACTCAGTCTAACAAAATATATATTTTTAAATGCATTTCAGAGTTTTCTGATAGTGAGCTGAGCTATAACCATGGATTACAGTTATCTATAGATTATCCTGATTATCAGCCGGAACAGAGTGCACTGAAATATTTTATTGGTGTGAAGTTATATATTGCAAAATAATCTAAAATATGTGTGAAAAATTTTGTTGTTATTTTAATCACAGCACAAATCATGAGGTTAGCAATCCACCCTAACGCCATTGCCTTCAAGGAGTCTGATATACATCAGTGGACGAGTTGATACTCCCATACTAACCTTGACAATAAACTTAATGCTGCATAGCTACACAGTTTTACTGTCATTGCACTTTCTCAAATGTTACTGATTTATTCTGATTCCCAACGTATAACAGACCATTTTCACCACCTCCCACCCATGGCAATTTCTCCTTCTCTTCCAGTGTTGTGTGCAGCTCTCATCCATCTGCCAGTTTTTCAGATGTTTACATCTTCAGTTTGGTTCAGGGTTGGTTTATCTTCCAAATGAAGATGCTGGCTTTTTTTCACTGCCTTGAATATTGTTGCTGCATGTTGGCACACTAGTCTGTTTGTTATAGTCTCAACAGCTGTTTTTCTATCTTGCGACTCTTTGTTCCCAAAGGACTATTTGCTCTCCTAATGTCTTTTCACAGCCACTTAAAATAAATCATCCCTCCAAAGGAACAAAACTCAGCTTTCAAAAAAAAAAAAACAAACCCACAAAAAACCGGAGATTTGAAACACAACATATTTATACCCTAAAAGGAGGGAAATTTCCACCAAAACTGTGCTGTCACACATTTTGGTTTATTTATTTCCGATCCCAACAAGAGAATGTCAAGGGACAGAGAGTGGCTTCAGAATGGGTAGCATACTGAAAGTGGGATACAGTTTTCAGACAAACAGCTTATATTTTTGCATGATAAAAAAATTAGTTAATAATAAAATGTATAGTAACACTATACAAAAAAAATGAAAATAATATATTATAGATGATCTTAATATGCTTTACTGGTCTCTCTTCAATGACAGTTTCTGGAACTGCATTCAACTCCTATTTCCTCTACATCTCCTGGAAGATTGGCCAAAACCTGTTCTCAATGATGATGGCATTTGTCTGGATCATTTTGTTCCTGCCCACTTAGCAGTCCCTGCAATATCACTTGCTTTTTTGAGCACTTCATGTCCATTTGGCCCTTCCCCATCCAATTCAGTTCCAGAAAGATTTTAGTTCTCTCTGTGTTTACCAAGTGTTTTTCATTCAGTCCAAAGCTATATTCCCACAGTTTTCAAATGGAGAAGGAATGAGCATTTGATCCTCACCTGGTATTAAGAGGCACTGAGGTTTGGCTCATTATATAATTCCTAATTCCTAGCATTCATACAGATATTAGCTGCTAAAATCATACCAGAGAGGAAGGGAGTGGGAAGGAAGGGAAGAAAAATGGTAATCTAGAATAATTTCATGTCAGAGAGTGGGTGTCATCTCATTAAGTTGCTTTTCGAAAAATATTTTGCTGATAACTATGGAAAACCTCTTGGGGCCATATTCTGCTTAACAGGGTTTGCTTCATAAGGACTGGGTAGGATGAATCCATACCTGTACCTATAGGAATGGTTCCTATGGCACTTTGTGGCTTAGGGGGACCTTAGTAGGAACCTGCACTGGAAATGGAGTGGTCAGACGTAGACACGGAACTACCCCAGCTCCAGGAACTAGTTTCAAAAGAGCAATGAGAAAAACTGATTCTCTCTTGTTCTTGATGGCAAGATCATGGCATCTTCCATAGACTGTGGGGAGAAGCACAGCCCTGAGTGATTTGCCTGAGATCATGGAGGACACATTTCACATAGCTGGGAACAGATCACATGTCCTCTGAGCCACAACCTTACATTCACATCTGGGCAATCTTTCCTCTCTATGCATAATGCTCTGCATCATAAAACATGAAGCCATGTTGCACACAGGGAAATGGAGAGGTAGACTGCAATGTTTCCTGTGTTCCCAGTGTAATCATCTTAGGCTTCAAAGGCCCAGTCAAGACTCAAAAAGTGTACCATTTCCTTAGATTTTGCAAAGACCAACCTCCCTATGGGGCTTTCCAACAGGACTATCTCATATCGCAAGTCCAATAGTCTGGTTACTGCTCACATTATTATAGAACCACAGAAAGGCTAACATTGGAAAGAACTTCTGGAGTACATCCGGTCCAACCCCCTGCTCAAGTAGGACCTCCTAGAACTGGTTCCCCAGGACTCTGCCCAGACAGCTTTTGAGTATCTCCCAGGAGGGAGAGTCCACAGCCTTCCTGCGTGACTTCTGCCAGTGCTGTCACTCTCACAGTAAAAAAAGTGATTCCTGAAGTTCATGGCCAACTTCCCATGTTTCAGTCTGTGCCCATTGCCTCTGGACCTGCACTGGGCAACACTGAAAGGAGTTTGGCTCCATCCTCTTAACATCTTCTCTTCAGGTATTTGTACACTCTAATGAGATCCCCCTGAGCCTGTTCTTCTCCAGGCTGGACAGTCACAGCTTTCTCAGCCTTTCTTCATGTGAGCAACATTCCAGTCCCTTTATCATCCTCGTAACCCTTTGTCCATATGTCCATGTCTGTCTTGTACTGAGGAGCCAGAATGGGATACAATACTGCAGGTGTGGCCTCACCACCACTTCTCTTTAGCCCTTCCCTATGGGGCTAGATTCTCTCAGTAAAGATAAACGAGTTAAATATTGCAAGTCTTTCTTCTCCAACTACTGACGCTCCTGTAAACCTTCACTAGGGAATTGTTGCTCCTCTTCAATATGAAAATAGTGAATGTTTGTTACTGTAATGGCTGTGTGGGGAATTTCATGGTTTCTCACACTCTCCCAGGATAGAAAGTCCCAGATCAGGTATAAAAAGCCTAACATTTCGTTTAGTTCAGTAAAACCAACACATCATGCATTCCTATTCCCCTCATACCACAATCTTCTTGTTAGTTTGAGTCAGTAGCAGGTTACCCTCCGGCCACATCTAAATGTCCAGAGCTGGTAATTTAGCCATGGCACAGCACAAAACCTGGTAGCAACTCAACTGATCTTGCTTCTCTCTGCACAGTGTGTAGGGCAGGCACATCTGCAACTGCAATGAACCTGCAGTTGTCCTGCTGTTCCTACAAGCTGCCAGGCGTAAGGAGAGACTGATAAGGTTGTCTAACAAATGTACAATAAAAAAATTCCATCATTATCTTTTGACCTAAAATGCACAAAACTTATTGCCTACCTGAACGTTAAGGAAGAGGACCACATGCCAAGGAGTGGAACTTAACTCATAAATAAAAAAGTTAAACAAAATACCTGTGAACTTAATGAGATTGGGTCAACTTTTCTTCAAGTCACGGTTTTTAAGTATTCACCAATCACAGATAAACTACAAATCCCTATGGGAACATGAGGACCTGTGGCATGCCACAGAAACTGCAATCTATGAGGGACTTCCATGACAGCCATGAATTACTGCAAACACCTCCACGAGAAAAAGCGTCCCGGCCACTATAGGACAGAGGTCACTTCTCCAATAATATAGAAACTTCTTGCAGTAAAAATTATCAGCATCATCCAAAATGTGAATTCTGACCCGCAAGCCTCATAATTAAACTATATGTAGAAATCTGACAGCATGCAATCATAACACTGGTGTCTGAAAATCCCTAAATGCAGTAGAAATTGTGTTACAACATCTGCACAAAGATATACAGGAGAAGGAACAAAACATAACAAGATGTTTGGTATTACATCGTTAATAACATGAAGTTTATCTAATTTTGCAGTTCTTTTGCTTCATGTTTTGAAAAATTAAGTTCCTTTAAAAAAATATGAAATGCAATGGTGGTTTATGAGTGTTAACTTTGTTCTGCTTTATATGTTATGCCAAAGAAAGGCATCTGTGTCATTCCATGGGGTGGCAGTGGGGGAAGGAAGGGAAGGAGAGACAGTCAGGGACAGAAGGGAAGTAAGGAAGGCAGGAGGAAAGGACGGAGGCAAGAAAGGAAAGGAAAGGAGGGAAGGAAGAAGGGAGGAAGGGTAGGAAGCAAGAAGGGAGGAAGGGTAGAAAGGAAGAAGGGAGGAAGAGTAGAAAGGAAAGACGGAGGGATTCTGCACTCAGGAATTCATGCAATCCTCCTGTGTTGGTTTATTTTTTTCTCTCATTCCTATTGAAGTCTGATCGCAAACCAAAGTTCTGCACACAGGCACTTCTCCCAAAGTTGTAGAAATAAAGTTTAATATAATTTGATAATACCTTGTGGGTTTGTTTCTCAGTGGAGGAACATATCACATTGAAGGAGTTTATTTCTATAAATACTATGGAAGGAGAAAACTCAAACCAAACAAACCAAAATCCCACTACACTGTTTGGAAATTCTCAAGGTAAATCCACAGAGCAGCATTATATCATGAGGAAAAGGAATTATAACTCAGTGCCAAAAAACATGTGAACTTTGGCTCAGTGAATTTCACACTCTATGAAAGACTAATGTTGTTTCTTTTTTGTTTGTTTTGTTAGTTTGTTTTAACTAGTAGAACCCAAGTGTCATATATTGTTTGTGTATGTGCCAGAGAGACACCACAGTACTGGGCTGTGAGAGAAAATAAAACTCACTTACCAAGCAATAGTACAATTGCTTCAATAATGGCACAGTTCAGTTAAGAATTGCATGAGTTTACAGTCTTAGTTTAAAGGAAATACTGTCCATCCTTTTATGAGGTTGATCATTTGTATTCCAACTGACATGGTCCTCTATTGGAAGAAGAGAAGGCTCCTGTTAAATGTTTCAGTGAAATGACCTCTGTGTTCAAAGCACAGAGTTGAAGTACTTTGACCCAGCGCTATAGGGTGGATTCTGCATTTCCTCCATTGCTGAACTCGATTACACTGCTTACACTACTACTCAGCAGCACTCAGTGCTATTCAAAGTATCTGGTCTCTGCAGCAGCTTTCAAGTTATATATGATGATTAAAAAAAAAAAAATGTTTTGCATATGCCTTACAAAAGTCTAATTTTTAGAAAATACTCAATAGCTTTTAGATCTGGATGAGTCAACAGAATTCTTAAGATAATTGGCATCATTTGATAACTGATATATGACAACATAAGCTCTCCCTGTAAACTTCAAGCTGGGACACAGACTGCATATGAGGAAAAACTCTATAAGGTTATCTGACTTATCATTCTATGAAAAAGCAAACCAGTACCTTTGCTATGCAGTGCATGGCATAATGCTGTTACATAATATGTCATGTAGATGTTGGCATTACATTAACTTCTAGTACTGGAGAAAATCCATGTTATCATCTGATTACTCAGAAAGCACATGAAAGCAGCCTTTCTGTAATTTAATTTTTCCTTCCAAATAGGATCCAGTCACTGTTTAGTGATGGACAAGGAGTAGCCATCTGCTCCTTAACTTCATTATTCCCAGAGCTTGTTAAAACTGAGGAATCAGCATTTTGAAAAGGGGACGCTCCCTTTCTCCTATGACCTTCCTCACCCTCCCAGGATTAAACCATTGCAAACAGAATTAAAGTCAGGCCAGTAGCACACATGGGGTTTCTCCAGCTGTTATTTGCTTTGCATTTAGTTTTATGCATGAAGCCCTGTCTGAACATCCTTACTTCTTGCAGAGACCACAGCTTAATTCTTTAGTTCCTGCAGCAGAGGGACCACAGGCTAGGTGTGATTCACCTCACTCCTTCCCTGCACCCATTATTCATCACAGTTTGCCATCGGGAAGGCAATGCACTTGACTGACCTAGCAGATTCCTCCCTCCCTTTAATCCCTCTTCCCTCTTTGGGCTGAGTACACCTAGTCAAAACAGGCATCAATTTGCTAAGGAGCAAACAGGTAGCTGCTGCTGTTTGGCAAACTTGTGTATGTCAACATTTGGCTGGAGTCCTTACTTCATTAACTTAAATCCCAGTTTTAACCCTTTCCTCTACATCCCTCTCACCTCTCTCCTGCTCTCAAATTGGATCTGGACTTTCCCTTCCAAGTTGTGTTCCCTTTCTTCCCCAGCTCCTGGGCTGCTGAGCTGATATTTTCAGTCCCAAGCCCCCTTTCAGGAAGGACTGGGGTTGGTGATGGAGAAGGAAGACAGGAGGGAAAGAAAAGGCAGGAAAGTGAGGAATGTGGGGAAAGGGGCAGGGAAAGAAAGGAGGCAAGGGAGCAGGGCAGGGAGGAGAGTAGACAGGGAAGGCAGAAAACAGGAAGGCAGGAAGAAGAGAATCAGAGAAGCAGGGCAAGGAGGACTGGAGACAGAAGAGCCAGGACAGATTTGAGGGTGGAAGCAGGAAACAGGGCAGGGAGGCAGGGGAGGAAGGGAAAACGGAGGAAGGGGGAGGTAAGGGAAGTAGAGCAGGGAGGGCAAAGAAAAGAGGCAGGGAGAAGGAGAAGGAGGCACAGAGGCAGAGAGAGAAGAGGGAGGCAGAGAGCAGAGAGGTAGGACAGGCAGGAGAAGCAGCCAGGGGAAGCAGGAAGCAGAGTAAGGAGGTAGGGAGGGAGCAGGCCAACTAAGATGTAGAGGAGGCAGGGAACAGGGCCGGAAGGGAGCAGAGAGTCAGGGCAGGCATGAGGTAAGCCGTGGAGGCAGGGGACACAGAGGCAGGGAAGGCAGTGAACAGGGGAAAGAGGCATGCAGGGCAAACAGATCAGGCAGGAGGCAAGGAAACAAGAGGCAGGAGAAATAGACTGGGAGGCAGGAGGTAGGTCAGGCAGGGAGCAGGGCAGGCATCAGGCAGAGAGTAGGGTGGGGAGGAGGCAGGGAGCAGGGCAGGCAGACGGGAGCAGGGGAGGCTGGGCAGGCAGGACGCAGCCGGCAGGAGGCAGGGAGCGGGCAGGCAGGAGGGAGCAGGGCAGGCAGGAGGGAACAGGGCAGGCAGGAGGGAGCAGGGCAGGCAGACGGCCGGGAAGGGAGCGGCCCCCGCCCGCCGCCGGAGCTGTCCTCCCGGCGGTGCTGAATCGCCGCACCCCGGGCCCGCAGGGGCGGGGGGCGCCGGGAGCGCGGAGAGCCGCCCTGCGCAACCCCAGAGAAGGCAAATCCAAATACCTGCACAGCGCCGGCAGCTGCCGTGGGGCGGCGGGGGGCTGCGTGGGGTGGGTTTTCCCCCTGTAGACGTCCTTGCTGGTGAGACGGGTGGGCGAGAAAGATCTCCCGGCTCCGGGGTTCCGGCTCAGATCTCTCTAGAAAACTGAATGAGCGAACGCCAGCTCCACGGGGCTGTGATTTTTTTTTTTTTTTCGTAGGAGGCGTGTGCGCCAAAGCTTGGGTCCTTCCACTGCCGTCCCCCTGGGTCCTAAACCCTCCTGCCGCCCGCCCGGCTGCCTCCCGGCGCTCCCGGCGCCCCTGGGATGCGGGCTAGGTGCTCCGTGCCGCCGCGGGAGGGATGGGGTGGGAAGGGGCCGCTGGCGGCCGGGAGGGCTTAGCACCGCGGGCTTCTACCCAGCGGCGTGGGCTTCACCGCCTACTTTCTAGCATCGCCCCTTTCCCAGCGAAAGTCGGGCAGAACGCAGCCTCCTGCGGCATTTACAGCAGCCATGGAAAGAATGATCTTAATGGACCATGCATTATCGATGGGTTGCTTTAATGAACATGACAGCCTGGCTTTATAAGAGAAGTTTCGTCTGGGTCAGACTGCAGGACCATGTAGCTCAGGGTGCTGTCACCAACAGCACCCACAGCAAAAGCCTGGTGAAGAATGTAAAACCAGGACAACCTCTGCACTCTCTCAGCCCCTCGCCCGACTACTTAGAGTTCAGAAATTTTCCCAGCAATGCAGAACCTGTGTTTTTCAAATGAATTTGTACTTCTTGAGAACATTGTCTCCTTGAATACTCATAAATTTCTAGAACATCCTTCCATAATGTCCTTTGACTAGGCCATCTACCTATTTCACGAACTGTCTTTCATTATAGGGATCTATAACCTTCTGATAGTGGTGGAGAAAAGACAGAAGAAGGTAATTTCTCTTATTAAATTAGGTCCTGAAAATCACTTTCTGTACAAGCCTCATATGACCTGCATTAAACTGTACTTGGAAGACTTTGAGTGACATAATGACCTTGGCAAGCAAATTCACACCCATCTGCTTTTATCAACACACTATGCCCAACTAAATGTCCATTTCTTCTTTTGTTACCCCTGTACATTGTGGAATAAAATTCCTGTGAAGTGGTGAATTAAAGTCAGCTGATTGTCCTGGTCTATTTGCTTTGGGCGTCTCTCTTGAGTCAGTTACTGAAGGATCCTATATAGCAAAGAACTAAAGGTAATAAATGATAAAGATAAGGAGCAACTTCTACATAAGAAATGGCTAAACAGAGTAGGATTCTTTGGCATGGAAAAAAAAAAAGTAAGTGTAGATAAAACAGCGATGTGGGTGTTTTGTGGTTTTTGGTGGGGTTTTTTTTGGTGTTCATTTGTTTGTTTGGTGATTCACAACATTTCCTAATAATGAGCAGCATGAGTAAGATAAATTGGAACAATATCTAGTATTATTTCCAGTTTTAGGAGTAGTAGAAATGAAATCCCCTAGGGGCTAGCTTTGATTCAAACAAAAGGACATACTTATTCACAAAATATTTAGTGAAGCTGTAGAACTCATCTCCATGGGAATTCACACTTTAGAAAATTGTAGGACATATTTATGGAAGAAAAAAACATTAAGGGCTTTTAAACATGAAGTCATGACCTCTGGCTCTGGAAGTCTGTGTTCCACAAATTGCTGAAGGCTGGGGTAATATTTATATGATTATATATGATTATATCCTTGCCCTGCTTTTATTCTTTACCTTAGCCATCTACTGCTGATCACTGCTGGAGATATACACTGGGCTACATGGACCTTTGCTCTGACCCAGTATCAACTTCTCTTATATTCTTATATACAAAGTAGACTTTGAGAATATGAACACAACAGGATCCATTTCGGTTTTGCTTTCCCTTGAAAGGGGAATATCCAGTGGTTTCATTCTACTTCAAAGAGAGTACATCCAGACAGAGTCACTTGCTTTTTAGAGGAAACATCCCAATATTAATGAGCAAAGGCAAAAGGAATCTGTGGGGAAGATGACTTGTACTTTCAGAATGATTTCCATGCACAACCATTGATTTAACCCACAGCATGTTTGAAGGCATGGTATGAGTATTTGTATCTTGTGACCCAACCACATTGTCTGAAAGACAAGAAGCAGCATCTCAAAGCAGACAGCTCAAAAACCTCACAAGAGCATTTGTCCCACCACTTGATATAAAAGTATTTCTAGCCCCAGGGAAGTTAATAGTCAGTTATTAAGTAGTCTCATTAGATCGTTATTTTCTGCATAGAGATCAGTTTGGAGATAAAAGAACAAGAACTGTGTTCTCATAATCCTCTTGTAAGCTTCCACTCTTTCACATATGATAAAGATTAATGTACTAGCTACTGTAACTATGCAGTACTTCCCTGGGAATTGTTAATAATATTAAGTGGAATGAACATGACTCTATAAACCAACTGCCTTAGGCAGTTAAATAAGTTGCCAAATGTGATGTATGCTTAATATTTGGGGATTTAATATTTTTATTTGATTTAACTGGTGTATTTTTTATACTTCTTTAGTGTTGCTGTTAAGTGACCACTGCTTGCTGATCCACTGGATGATTGACGTGTTGCACAGTCCTATGGTAGAAGCATTTCTCTAAACATATTACAGTAGGACCTTATATTGATCCCACTGCAAATATTCTCATGTTACTTTCTCATTACCACTTTATCACTTCTTCATCCCTTCTTTTCTGCTAAGTCAACTCTGTGCTCTGAGAGCATGCTTCAAGTCATCTCGTTCTTTGCATTGTCCCAGTCATTACACTTCAACTGAAGTTATGATCTCAGAAACAAGAGCGTTGAAGGTATAAACTTTGAGTTTCATAAAGGTAAGTCTGGGACATTAGAAATCCTCTTGCTGATGTGGCATAGACTGGAGCTTCATCCATTTCTCATTTGCAGTGTTGAATACACAGCTCTAAGGGGAGAAAAATATGCCTGTAATCACAATTTGTTACTAAAGGCATTAGAACTGACTGAAAACATGGAGGGAAGAGATCTGTTTGGAAGGGGAGGATATTTTATACAGCCTTTTCTGAAAGTAAAACAGAAATTTAATATTAAATTTATTATAACCTGACCTTCCCTGTCGCCACATGTATTATTTCTCCGTTTTAACAAAGAACAAAGAGATCACCACCAGCAGAATGTATCCATGTACCTGAACTATCAAGGAAGTCATGGAAGGTTAGAGGCTGGTTGCTCCACAGTCTAGGTATGATACACAGTTTCTACTCTCTTTGCAGGAAAATATTTTGTCTTCACTCAGTGAAATGCACAGCCTCTTGCAGTATTGTTGACTCTCAAGAAGTACTATGAAGTAGGGGCTAGTTTGAACATTTCTGCATCTCTGGTATTGCTCTCTCACTCATACAAAGCCCAAAACCACTGAAATACTTTAATTCATCACAGTCACGAATAGATTTTTTTTAATATTAAAAAAAAACAAACATTCCAAATAAGTGGAAAACTGCTCTCCCTCTGTGTTAAGACTGAAACAGAGATATATATCTATCTAACACATAAATATATTGATTGTATTTTATTGAGTTATGGTCTGTGAGTGCCATGCACATATTTTCCTTGAGCAGAAAGATTGGACCAGATGACCCCACTGGTTGTCCCTTCTAACCTTATTCATTCTGTGGTTCTCTTATATAAGGAGAGGGACAGATCTTGGATGCAATTCAGTATATATCTAGTATTATTACATTTCTAAGTGTGATTTCTCTAATATCTAAAATGTACTTTACAGCTTGTGAGCAAGGAATTTTAGAAATAATATTGTATAGGATGTTCTGTATCTTTAAATTTTCTTTTGTGAACAATTTGCTGCAAGTTTCTAAAATTAACAGTCAATTTTAATAATTAATTGGGAGCTCAATCTTTTTCTCTAATCTACAATTACCATCTGGTTTTATTTCCTTTGAAAGTAACTGTATTGAAAGCCCCAGTAGATTAAAAAATAATAATTCTAAAACAGCCTAGACCCAATAAATCATTATTCTTAAGGGAGAAGTAACTCTTAGATCACAGTTCAGAGGGATTTATGTAATAAATCCTCCCAGGTTTCCTGAACCTTTAAAATATTAAAAAATTTATACCAAAGAATGCAAAGTATATGCAAATTGATTGTTCATATAATTTATTTAATGAGAAAGGTCCAGTTTTGCCATTTTTACTCCTGATGTAGAGAATTCATTCTTTTGCTGAGTTCACATACAATCACCACTTATGCCACTCTCAGAATAACATATGACTGGGACAAAAGGAGAGTTTTGACCTCGAGCATGTAGGGGGATGAAGCTGAACTGTTCCAATTCCATAGGAATTCCAGGAGCTGGAGAGGAGATCCAGTACAGAGCTGGAGGTCAGCAGCAGAATTCGGGTAAAGGCAAACTCTCAGAACTGCTATCCACAATTTTCCCCCTCAGCTCCTACTTAACTCTGAAATGGTCTAAATCCCATAGCTAGCTTATTTTGGGATTGTAGAGCTCATGATGCAGACCCAGGCTGAGTATCTTAGTTCCAATGATCAATCAACATCCAAAAACTACAGGTGAATCTGAGTCAGCAGTGCCCTGGCAGCCAGGAGGGCCAACTGTGTCCTGGGGGGCATCAGGTAAAGCATTGCAGCCGGTCAGGGGAGGGGACTGTTCTGCTCTGCTCTGCACTGGTGAGGCCTCACCATGAATATTGTGGCAGTTTTGGGCACTGCAATATGAGAAAGATATTAAGCTATTAAAGAGTGTCCAAAGGAGGGCCAAGAGAATGGTGAAGGTCTTTGAGGGGAAGCCATATGAGGAGTGGGTGAGGTCACTTGTTCTGCTCAGACAGCAGAAGAGGAGAGTGAGGGGAGACCTCATCTCAGCCTACAACTTTCTCACGAGGGGAAGAGAGGCAGGCACTGATCTCTTCTCTGTGGTGACCAGTGACAGGACTCGACGGAATGGCTTGAAGTTGTGTCAGGAGAGGTTTAGGTTGGCTATTAGAAAAAGGTTCTTCACTTCGAGGGTGGTTGGGCACTGTAACAGGTTCCCCAGGGAAGTGGTCACAGTACCAAGCCTGGCAGAGTTCAAGACGCATTCAAGAAGTGTCTCTCTGATATTTGCATGTTGGCAATGTTGACTTTAAGCTCAGATGTGCTGTTAAAGTCAGGCACAGATTTGGCCCCATGTCTTTAGTCAGTTTAACTTGGCAGCACTGACTGTGCTGGCTTTAGTGAGATAACTGATTTAAATCACTTGGGGACCTGGTCCTATTGAGTTCAATTACTTACAAAGTCAGTGCTAAACGGTAATGGCACTGTCTTGCTAATCCATTAAGTGTCCTTTTGCAGAGGGAAATAAATTGTGAGGTGTCATGTTTTGCATAACTAGTACCTAAATGATATGACTTTTAAAAAATAACATGGCAAAACTTTGCCATACTGCCTAAGAAGGTGAATATCAGAGCTAATGTTCTTCTTGATTGAGGGGTAAGACAACCTAAGGTAGGCTGGAATGACAAGAAAAGCTTAAAGGGAGGTAAGTGTTCCAAAAAAATAGATGAGTCCTTCAAGGTTTTGGATGGCTGTTGAAGAACCAATTCAGAGAAATCCGCTTGGGAAAACCCTGGCTGCTTTCTGGTGCCTCACTACATTGAAATCAGTTTGCACATGAGCAACACTTCAGTCTGAATTCTAGTACACTGATCTCAGATAAAATTTGTTAAAAGCTTGAAATACATAAACTGTTAAATGTCAATTCTCCAGTGGGTTAACTTCAGGGTTCCTGAACTTTACAAAGTCTGATGTATATTTTTCTTTTTGTATAATAATTGTAAGTTCCTCCTATGCATTCATCCAAGGCAGCTTTAACAGTTGAGCTCAAAATGCAAGAAGGTAACTTGTTAAGTGACAAAAAAAGAATTTGAAGGTTGGTAGTTGGATTGGAATAAAGATGAGGGGAATAATAGTATATTCATCTGATTGTTTAGTTTATGTGATGATTTATTTCTGAAATAGTTTTAAATGAATGATGTACATAAATGCACGCATCTTTGGATGGCAGTAACATCAATCAACAACAGTAATAATGACTGTGAGATCTTGCATGTGTAAACAAGCATATGCGCAATATAAATTCAATTATCTCAATGTCACTGAGGATATAGAATAATTTCATATTTGTGACTCTGAATAACTTCAGAAATTTTTGTTCAAGATACAGAGGACAAATTCTTGTTCTGGATAGCAGAAATCTGTTTGCTGAAAACTGAAGTATATGAATGTATATCCATACATATACAAAAACAGAGGCAAGAAAAATGATTGCAATCCTCAGCAGATATAAATCAACATCACTCCACTGACTGTGCTGGAGGTGTGCTAATTTACACTAGCCAGCACAGGGATAAGTCTGTCTATATAAAACAACTATTACACCTGGCACGAGTCTGATGTTTTATGTTGCCACTTCATACAGGAGTGTAAATGATGCAACTATCTGCTGAAACTACTCTAGAGAATGGTTTTATTCTTATTGGGATGCAGGGTGTAAACAGTATCAGTGTCATCTTGCAAACACTAGGTATGTTTTAATGTCGTCTTGGAGCCCTGGCATAATCCATCTAGAATATATATCCAACAGTGGGGCATACAGCAATCATGTACTTTTTAACAGGCAGGAGGCTTTTTGCTTGTCACAGCTGGTGAGCCCCCAGGGAGGTGAGGCTCCTGACATCCTGGTTCCTGATATATGCTGATTCAGTCATTAAAATGTGCATTCATCTTCCTTTTCCCAAGACTTAGCTGTGCACAGCAGGTTTAACTAAATTGCCAATAAGAAAGCTTCTTAAATCATCTGCAATCCTGACTGGCAGCCTCACAAACAGATGCAGCAACCAATCTTGAGGCAAACAGGGTCTGTTCAGCAGCAGCTTTGCACTTCTGGGTGTACCAGCTAGGGGTTTTTTTAATCATTAATGGGCAAGTACATCGAAGACAGAGGGAGGAGGGGGAGAGGAAGAATGAGAAAACTGGTTGGGAAGGAAAAGGTGAGACTATTGGAAAATTCTCATTACCTTGTCTGTGGTGGTACCCTCTCTACAGCTGTAGGATAAAGGGAACAACCCCTTCTCTTAAGTGTCCCTAGCTTCAGGGTGTGGAGAACTGTTAATCAGCTTGTTCTCATGCAGCAGGGATCTGCAGGAGGGCTGGCTGGAGAAGTGCCAAGAACTGCCACTTCATCCCGAGAAATCTCCTCCCTTTGGCTGAGATTTTAATGGCTTTGGGACATGTCTGTCTGTGTGTGTGTGTGTCTCTGTGTGTGTGTGCTTGTATGAGAGAGAGAAAATATATTCTCTTGTCACTCTTTCACATCTCACATACAGTACTGCAAATACCTTTTTTTTCCCTATGTGTACATACAAAAGGTGGTTTCAGTAACCGTTTACAAAAGTGCTGGAAAGATCTGGTTCTGGCAGCAAGCCCTCACTGTCAGGCATTGTTGGAATCTATCACAGGTGCCTGATCATCTCTGGAGAGGCATAAAATCCCAGAAACTCTTTAATCAGGTGTTCAAGCTCAGCTATTGCCTAACTAGCTGGGCCCATTTGTCTTGCTTCCCTCCTAGTAAAAGGTCAAGATTTAACTACAGGCTGTGATTTTCTACAGAAAACTGTATCTGGCCCTCCTTGATACAGGACTTACGATCAAGCCCATGAAAGCATGCGGGGTTGCCTCCATGCTAATGCTAAGGTTAAATTACTGGTCTGTTACTCGTCCTATAATGTAGTGCACATTATACCTGCATTGGACAAAAGCCTAGAAACTGTCATTAAATTGGATTGACTCTCTCCATCTATTGGACATCTCGTTGCAGAACAGAGGCTGGCTGAGTCCTGCCACAGACCTGTGGCAACCTTCAGAAGGTGTCAAGTACTCTGCATGGGTGAATAACCAGGTGATGGGTGAATAACCAAACGATGGGTGAATAACCCTATGATGGAGTGGCTCTACATGGGTGTCTGTGTGTGATAGAGTTGCAGTTTCTCTCCTCTCATATGTATCTTTTTCCTATGAAACTGCAGTATGTGAAGAAATGGCAAGTATCTACTTGTCCCAGATGTTGTTGAAAACCGTGCGCTGCTTGGCATCTCTGAAAAGCTACAAACCAGTGTAAAACCTGAGGAAAGAAAGAGCACAGCATGTAGGACTCAAAATATATTTTTTAAAAAATCCCTCCCTGAATTCCGAACTAATAACCATAATCATATATGATTGTAAGATCTGGAAAACGTGGAGGAAAAAAAAAATTAAAGGTGTTCAAAAAGAAGTGCTCAGGGACTGGAGGGACTTCACTGTCAGAGTTATACATTCCAAGACACTACCTTGTCTCTAGCAGGATCAGAAGGAAGAGAGGTACTTTAGATCCCTAAAGAAATCACTCTACTCTAAACTACTAGGAGGGAGACATCTTATGCAAATCATGATCCCAGAAGAGACCTCATGACGAATGTTTGTCAGTATAATCAGTGTCCTAGTGAATGAAAGAATCAATAATCGATGATACTTAGTGGAAAAATTGTTTTGTCTCATTTTCACCATCTTTAGAGTGAAAAGACTAGTCTGTTTGTGGAGAAAATATTTCCACGCACTGGATATTAGCACCATGTGTCTGATTGCACAATTCAGTTTGCTCACTTTTCTTCTACAGACAAATGTTAGTCAAATACCATGGCAGACCACAGGAACACAGAATCAATTCAGTTGGAAAAAAACTCTGAGATCATCAAGTCCAGCTTCTGACTGATCACCACGTAAACCACGACCACCGCACCAAGTGCCATGTCCAGTACTTTCTTGAACACCTCCAGGGATGGTGGCTCCCTTGGGCAGTCCATTCCAATGCTTAACAAACATTTCCATGAAGAAATTCTTTCCGATATCCAACCTGAAACTCCCCTGGCACAGCTTAATGCTATGTCCTCTCATCCTACCACTAGTTGCCTAGGACAAGAGGCCAACCCTCACCTTTGTACAACCTCCTTTCAAGTAATTTTTAGAGTGATAAGGTCTCCCTTGAGCTTCCTTTGCTCCAGGCTAAGCAACTCCAATTCCCTCAGCCACTCCTCATAAGACTTATGCTGCAGACCCTTCACCAGTTCTGTTGCCTTTCTCTGCACATATTCCAACACCTCAATGTCTTTCTTGTGGTGAGGGGCCCAGAAGTGGACACAGGATTTGATGTGTGGCCTCACCAGTGCTGAGTACAGAGGGAAAATCCTTTACAGATTACTGTAAAGGATGTAGAAAGTACAAAACAGCTCCAGTAATTTATTTTCTACAATAACAGTTCTGTACCAAGTTTTCTTTAAAGAAATCACCATCATACAAAACTTGAATTTTCCATGAAGAATTGATAACTTCTCAAA
Source organism: Pachyramphus minor (assembly GCA_013397135.1). Taxonomy (NCBI): domain Eukaryota; kingdom Metazoa; phylum Chordata; class Aves; order Passeriformes; family Tyrannidae; genus Pachyramphus; species Pachyramphus minor. The sequence continues at coordinate 308,648 of VYXB01005448.1, read as the reverse complement.
AACTAGCACATTCCCTAACAAGTAGTAGATTTAAACCAAGAAGTTGGTGCTTTCATGTCTCAGAACAAATTAGAGACCGAGGGCTTTTTCTGGGATCATTTTGGAAAAGAATATGAACAAAGAATGCTAAAGAATTTGAGCTCCTTTTGAAAGTGAGTTTATTTTCCTCTATGATTTCACAGCTAAATTTCTTTTTTTGTTGGTTACAAAGCTCTCTTTCTTGTCAACCTATGTTTATTTGATTTTCCCCCTGTTTGGTTGTCTTGTGTTGGTTTGGTTATTTTGCTTAATATTGTCCTTCTGAGGGACAGGACAGCTACAAATGCCAGTGCTTATCTATAGAGAGATCAAGTTTCTAGTTTCTTTAGGCCAAGAAAATTATCTCTGGGAGGACATGTCTCTGTTGCATTATGGACTTGCACTGTCTGGGGCCTATGAATCCATCAGGTAGTGAACAGCACCGTGCAGGGAGCCAGTCCAGGTCCATGGGCATGATAGGAGCATTTATGTGGCTGAATTGCCTTTGTATTCACAGAGAAGAAAATTCCTGTCTCCAGCTCTAAGGAAGTACCAGTACCTAATTTGACATCTATTCTCATTTGAAACTGTTTAAAAAAAAAAAAAAGTGGTATTTCACATGATTTTTTATTATTATCTTGCAGAGTACCACAATCACATCCTTGACTACACCAGAAAGGTATTTTGCAGTTGTGCCACTTGATTTTTTCATGACCACGTTATACTGGTGGTTTGCAATCCTCCTGCAACCAACAAGTGCCCAGGGTCTCCCTCCTTCTCTGTCATTTTTATTTGAAACTCCCAATTTGCAGAAGTTCATGTTATAAGCTTGTTAAGTGAATGACTTGGTATGTTATGCAATTAAATTTCATCCCATTTCTAATACTCTAGTCTCAAGGTCATTTAGTTTTTCCTGTATGATATTACAGTCTCCCTCTCTGTTGAGCTTTGTGTCATCACCAAACTTCATCAGTACATGCCAGCTTCTTATCCCAGGGTCATTAATGAAGATGTTACATAATCAACCCCAAATGTTGAAGGATTTCCACTACTGGCAGTTCTTTCCAGGCTAATTATTGTTTCTTTTCTTTTGCTGGTTCTGAACTCATATTTCTTGCTTCTTTCTTCATATAACCTCTATAAATAATAATTTCCTGTAAGGTATTGGTAACTAGCTACAGTACGGATAGATGAGATTTAGTTTTGGGTTTAGTGTTTTTTCCCCCGTATTTTTTTCCTGTATGTTACACAGATTTTATCATCCTTGGTATTAAAAGGTAAAATAATCATCTAATCAAACTGTCACTCCTAAATCCATATTATATTTTGTTCTTGTTTTTACTTAATTTCCTGCTTTTAAGTATTCAATATCTGTGCTAATCATACATCTAATTCAGATTACATTCTTGATTCTGGATTCTTTACCTCTCCCTTTCATATATATGAGTAGGGTTCTTGCTCTGTTCTAGTCAGATGATATTCCTTCATGATCCATTAAAAATTGGGATTTTCTTTTTCAAATTTCAGTGTGTAAATCACCTTGTTTCTCAAAGGAGCACACTGAGCCTTCTTGCATCCAGATATGGTCATTTCTCTCTCTGTATGTTGATGTCCATTAACCATTTGTGCTCTTCATTCATCCCATCAATGTTGTCTTTCTTGCTGAAAAATGAGGCAAAGTATAAGTTTGGATATGGAGCCGTACCACCATTATGTTTCATATTTAGTCTGTCCTCATTACACAGTGAACATTCTTCCTTATTTATTTGCATGATGAGATCTTTCACTAGTTGTTTTCATTTGATTTGCAAAATCTAATTTTTTCCAATCCATTTGTACATGCCGTGCTTTATTGTTTAGAAAAAGCGTGGATTATAGTACTTTGACAGCTCCAAGTGGTGTACAGTGCTTCTCTCCACAGTTACCCCTAGTGCACTTTCTCCATGACCTTTTATTAATAATCCTCAGTGAGACCAATGAGCACCTTGTTCATGCAGCTGGAACTACAAAGATGTATGAACACCTGCTTGCTCTCAGAACTGTTGTGGCTGCCCTTGGTTCCCTGTGTATCGGTCGTCCTATGGCTTCCAGAGGGGGGCAGAGTGAGCAAGAGTTTCTGGGTAAGGATGCAATGACATAAAGCGTGGTCTCATTAAAATTGGTCAAAACCTTTTCAAATGTGCACTAGCATCTCTGAGATTTGTGAAGCTTACCTCAGAGTCAACATCTTCTCTCTTCTGTTCTTGATATTAAGATACTTCGCACAGGCACATCACCACAGGGCATGAGAACATGTTACGTACAACAGCTACTACATTAAGTGTTTGGAAACTGCTGAGAGAACCCACTGGTGTGACACTTTTGCAGGAAAAAATTAAATCCCTGGTTTATATTCAGGGCTCAGAGGGATGGCTGAACATATGCCATGAACATATAAAGTTGCCACCTCTCAGCAAAGAAACCCTAACATATGGGATATGAATATACTCACAACTAATTTAGGCTAAAAATTTAGACTTTAAAGTTCAGTGGAAGAACAACACTTCACAGATGAAGGGCTCTGAGAACCCACAAATGACCGATTATTTCAATCTCCTGCTAACTTGCCATAGCCTGATGGAGTATGTGAGTCTTCAGTGTAGTTTCTGTTAATTCAGTGCCTATTGTTACTACTTTTAATACTAAAAGGAGAATCCAAAAGTAATGACACCCCGGGCCTGGGATTGAGGAGCTCCGTATCTTATTCCCACCTGTCTCAGATATCTGCTGAATGACGGTTAAAAAAATCATTACTCTGTTTTCCTTACATTTCCTGTCTGTAGACTGAGAATATCAATGCTAGCCTAGAGCATGGAGCTTAGATAGGTCCCAATTCTTTAAACAGGGCTAATGTGATTTCTGAATCATCAAAAGAAGGTGTAAAGAAAGTTCAAAATAGTATAATGGCAAATAAGCTACACATCTTTGAGGATTCAATATGTAACTTTTTTTGAAACCCAGCATTTTAATTTTTAAATAACAATTTTTCTTAAGCAAATGCTTTTGTGTCTTATAATAGGCAGAAGTGACACTACAAAACAAGGGTTTGATACAGAGCCAAGATTGCTTTAAACTGAAACGAGAATTTCTGAGCCTTGAAGGATGACAGCCATTCAGGAGTCTATTTTTCTGGCTTTGAAATCTGAGTTGTACTTAGCTATGGGATCTGACAAGTTTCTCCTGCCTTATATCATCCCTGCTCACCTGGCAGCACAGAAGAAAGTGTCTCAAACTAATGCTGTCAAACTAAAGCTCCACTGAGAGGACAGTGATGAATGTCAATTTAAGTCTATTGAGCTTATGTTGGGTGGGCAATGGATAAAGGCTAGATATATAAAGCAACAAGAATTATAAATTGAAATGAAATGCAATCTATTTATTTTAGTCTATTGCATATAGTCTAATTCTTCATGTAGTCAAAATGAGGTTCCTTGGCTAAACAGTGACCTTTCTTAAATCGGCTCTTCCTACAAGCCCATATACCCCTGAGGTTTTTCTCTCCTTGAATTACTGGCCCTGGAAGACAATGCCATACTTCTACTAGGAGGAATATAGTTTTGGGAAAATAATAACAATTCTGCAAGAAAATAACCATCCCTTGACTTATATACCCCTATGCTCTACTGTCTGTTTCTAGTGATTAATCTCAAGCTATGCATGAAGACTCAGTATATCATTCCTTAGGTGTACAAATTTCAACCTCAAGATGAGCACAGTGAGTGATTTTTAAACACTTTTAATGCTGCCAAATCAAATAAAAATTCCTTCAGAACAAGGCTGCTCTTTGATGCCCCTTGAAAGATATTTTCATGATGTAAAGTAGGTTGTGGATCAATACTGTTGTACTCTGTGGGAATATTTTAGTTCATCACATAGGGCAATTATCCATGACCACAAACACAAAATCAGCAATCACTGGCCAACTGAACATGTGTTAATTGAAAATGTGAATGTTCTAAAACAATCAACAGCACCAGTTCCTTAGATAATCACTGCTTTTTTATTTCCTTCTTCTTGTGGATATCTCTTTGTTGCAGATGAAGCTAGGATGCAGGGTTTTCTTCCCTACTTCCAGTTTTGAGGCATTGCTCAATGCCATGTGCTACAAGACACAGCATTTCCTCTAGATCTCATCAGTCTCTTTCAGTAAAAGGCAGTGCCACAGCCAGAGCTGCCACAGCTCTGTGGTTGAGCTCTCTCTTGTTGTCTGTATCCACTCTGCCTGGAAACCTGAGGGACTGCACCCTATGAACGCCAGATGCTGGATATCGTGACAGAATACCCTAAAAAAAAAAAAAAATGGCAAAGGGAGGAGGTTGTTTCATTAAAGCAGCCTGATACCAATTTTTTCATTGTGTTTTTTTTTGTTAAGCGTGTATAGACAGTCAAGTATGTACTAAATGATAACACATCTTTTAAATGATAAAACCTGCTGTTTTGCAAAGCAAGGAGAAAGGCTTCCCAACTGCACAAAGGGAAATTAGCTCGACACAACCCCAAAAACCTGCTTCCNGAGAAAGGCTTCCCAACTGCACAACCCCAAAAACCTGCTTCTTGCAAAGGTGAGAGGAAAAGAAAGGTTAAATTCAGGAAATGCTTTCAATATTGGAGATAGCTACCCTTTACTGCTGCATTTATTGTGAAAAGAAGAGGTAGTCAAGCCAGCTGACTGTCAGAAAGATGAAACAGTCACAGATGACAGAATCTGTCTGGATGGGGTAGATCCACCACTTTTCTAGTGTTGAATATGTCTAATAGATTTTTGGCATTAAATCTGCTAAAACGTGTACTGGAAAGGTGTACCCTGTTAACCTGAACTGGTGTTTATGATGTAACCAAGATGTGGTTAGGGACCTATGGGCCAGAGAAGCTCTCCTCTCCAGCTTTTGGCTCTGGATCACTGAGCTCTGAGTAGGACATCCCCCTGGTGTCAGGGCTTTGAGCATATTCCTCCATCCTTGCAGGAGCCTAATTGACTGACTCCAAAGTCAACTTCCTCACTAATAAGAACTGTCACGAAGAAAGCTAGAAGCAATGTTCAGCTCACTAAGCTTTCTCTTGGGAGCTGCTTTTGAGCTGCAGCTCTTTAGTTTAGTCATGCCTCTGCTTTATTACAGCTCTGTGTGTCCAGACCAAATACACCTTCAATCCTGATCTTGACCCTGATACTGACAGACTGACTTGACTTCTCATCTTGATCCTGGAGCAGCCTGAATACAGTGGACTATCTGGGCATTCACTGGACTAATGAATGACCCTGGTCACTGTCCCTGGACCTGATCCTGACCCTGACTGGCTAAACTTCCTGACTTCTTCTTGAGGAGGTCACAAACCCTGCCTGCCTTACCATCACCCTCTGCTCCTAGCTTCCCATCTGTTGCAGAACAGCTTGTCCTTGCTCCTCTCTGACATCTGGAAAACATAACCCCACATTCCTTTTCACATCAAATAGAGGTCTAAAGGACAGTTCATGGGTCTAAATATATACCAAAGCATCCCAGAGGTCACAATCTAAGTTTCTGTGAATGATTCATGAGAACAGCAATGTAGCAGAGTATCATAGACTCACAAAAGCATTGTCTGGGAAGGACTTTTGAAGATGTCTCATTCAGTCTCTTGTTCAAGGTGTTAAGATCATGTCAAATCAGCTGTGTCTTTGTCTATTTCAGTTTTTAAAAGATCCAGGAATGAAGAATGCCTGTACAACCTGTTCAGCAACACATTACTCTCTTTCTTCTCTTAACCTCCACCTCCCAAGGTGCATTTTGTGATCATTTTATGGTTGCATTTGGCATAAGACTTAAATTCCCTAAGTCCCCCTGAAGTTCTTCTAGTCCCTCATTTCTGGAATCACATAAGTCCTTCAGCAACAAAATTCTGAGTTCTCCTCTGGGCCATGTCAATACTCTCAATTGCCCTGGACACTTCACTGTTAGTTTGGTATTAGTTTCTTTTTTATTATTATTTTATTTTTATTTTAACTTCAAAAAGATTCAAAGACTAAACATTTCTTTTAAAATATACTTGGAAAAGGAGACACCTGCAGTACATTTATACCTTTGCAGCAGGAGAGTGTGGACTGCATATAGCGGGCTATAATACTATAACACATGAGAAGATCCATCATACTGGGTACCTGCTGGAGGCCTGAGCTGGGTACAGAGACAGGCATAGGCCTGGCCATAACACCAACTGGAATCTCTTTTGACTGATCTAAGCATCAACCCACTCAAGGTTTTGTTTGGGATATAGCCAGTTGTTCCCCTCCAGAACATATTCCAGGACAAATCTAGTCTGCATGCTGTGCTGCTGATCAGAGAAACGGGACCCCGGAGTGAAACAATGAGTAATCCAAGCTGACGGGCTAGTGACCTGTTGACCCTTAGATAAAGAGCTCATTATTGATGCTGTTAACACAGGGAAAAGAGTGATCCAAAGCTTCTTAAGTGTTTCCACTAGATGGACAAGCTGTCAGGGAGCAAGACGTCTTGATTGACATCTCTTGGTGAGTGAAAAGACTGCATTGGCCAAGTGTCACTTGTATTTCTGTCATGTGACACTTTAGGCATACTTTGCCAACTTGTCATTGCAGTATTTTGCTCAAACACTCCATCAAACATTTAGTAAAAGAAATACCAAAATGCTGATTATTCTTTTGAAATCAGATGGGATCAGAGAACTGCAGAGTTTAGTTTTGGTGAGGGCTTTTTACAGACTGGTATGGCTGAGTTTTGGAGCACAGGAAAAGTAGTGAAAGGGGAAAACAGTGGATGTGTTCCCATGCAATATTTCTCATGTAAAAGTTCAGAGTTGAGCTCTCCATGCTACTTTCTTCCTGAAAACTTTGTGACAGATTTTGTTTGTGCAGAGATGGCTTTTGCTGAAATTTTAGGACCTCATCAACACACCTGAAGAACCTGATAAGGGACTCTCAAGTCAGTTATCAAGCTTACTGCTGGTTTTTGAGGAGGAGACTCCATGGCTTTGGAGAATACCAGGCAAACCACTCCTAGGGGGCTACTGGCAATCCTTATCAAACTCTGGGTTCTGACAGCACTGAATATCAAACCAGGACTGAATTCCACACAGCAGGTGTGAAAGGGGAAGAGAAAAAATGCTACTGCAAAAACACAGTATTGAATGCTTCAGACTATGACAGTCAGACTGTTGTTAAGAGCAAGAAACTGTTAAAAATCTTATATAATAGACATTTACAATTAATATTATCCCTGGGTTTCCCAAATGTAGGCTGTGTTCCTTTTAGACAAGCACATTCAGTTTCGATCTTATTTCTTGCACTTGATGAATCATAAATACTGACTCAGAGAGATGGGATGTGCTTGATAGCTGTTTCTCTTCTGCATTTGGAATAAAGCAGGCACATGTTTCCATCCAATATGATATGCTGGATAAAGGACAAGTCTGTGACAAAAAAGGATAAGAAAGCTGCTAAAGAAGCCCAGATAATGTAAATTAAAGAGGAAGTGGGTGAGGATCTTCCTGAGCACACTAATGGTTAAACAACTTGAAGAACATAGCACTACACAAGATGGAAGGATTATTAATCAAATCTTCATATTTAAAAGGGGTTTGAAGACTTTAGCGTCTAGAATTTGGTTAGCCTAACGTTATCAGCATGCAAAACAATGGATGTACGGCAATGCATAGCAATATTTAATAAAAAAAAAAAAAAAAGAAAGAAAACTACATCTTTTAAAAGACCACAGTAAAAACCTTAGAAGATTCTCTTGGGTTTTTTTCTGAAAAACAAAATAAAATAAAACAAAAAGAGATTCACTGATTGATAAGGGCTCTGTGTCTCAGGGCACAGATTAAATGTCACATTACATCTTGACTAAAACTTTAAACCCTGAGAATGAAGTTCTCTCTTATCATGTGATCCATCACTACCTCTCCATGTCTTTAGGAGACTTCTCTTTGAATATATCTGCTCTTTCTGTCTGGCCTTCAGGAAACTACTGTGGTGAATAAAAACATTTTTAACAATCATGTACACCTTACTATTCTATCCAGCAAAGGAGATGAAAAATTAGGGTAGAGCTATGCAAGTTATTGCAAAAGACTGCTATTCAGCTCAGCTCAGTTCAGCTCAGCTCAGCAGTGTCTCTTTGCACTGACAGTGTTCTGTTTGCCCTCATGTGTATTTGAATTTACTACCTGTATTTATCAAACAAATCTTTGTTTATATGTCAATAGAGCTGGAATCAGGATTATTTTATTTTATTGCTATAGCACCTGGCACAGAAGATAAGGATTCTTATAAATGATAAATCCATCTAAACAATGCAGATTATTGAAGTCTCCAAAACAGAGACAAGAAATCATTTGTGGATTCTACAGACCCTTGAGAACTGGTGATGGTTTTGAAAGTTGGTTGGTCTCTCTGCAGACACTGTCTTATTTTGGAAGTCCAAATGGCTAAAACAAGAGATTTCAGATGGAGGCTGCTCAGTCTAGTGTCCTCACAATTCACTTTAAAAACAGTGACTGAATTCTGTATTTCTCAAACCTCTGGGGAATCATTCAATTAAGACATACCCTTCAGGGCCTCTTAAGACCCAGTGTAGTGAGGGACAAACAGGGATGGGCTGATATGATCTATTAGATCATTTTAAGATCTATTCTTGGAAGAACATACCTCCTTATAAAAAATATGTGAGGAGAATTTAGCAGCGTATTCACAAAGGGAACAGCACGTTCTGAAATTAAACTGGACTATAAGATTTCAGCTTGGAAATCTCCTGTGAGGTGCCATTAAAAACAGCTACAGCACCACTCAGTGCAGTGTCATCTGATCAAATGAACTGTAGGACATGAACACAGAAAAAAATGGATCAGATAAGCAGCCTGCTTTGGGCTGCTTCCCTCTGTTACAAAAATATGTGCTTCATCCCACTACTTTCCTGACATTGTCACAGAACAACAAATAAATTGTTTGGACAAAGAAGAAATTCTTTGTTCCCTTCCTGTCTGCCTCAAAAGGCTTTGCTTTGTTAAGAACAGAACACACCACACATTAATGTGCTGCTCCCCACCTGAAGCCTGTTCAACATCCTTATTCGTAGCAGCCAAAGAGCAGCTGCATCTGCCTGTGTCCGCTGTGTATCAGTGTTGAAAGCATTTCACATGGCTGTTGGCAAATACTGAGTTGAGTAAATCTAGTGGTCAGGGTGATGTGATAATTGATGAGTAATTCAGAATTTTCAAACATATAGACTTTAGCAGAAGCCGTGATGGAAAGGTGTGCATACTAGCTACAGAAATAAACACAATTATTAGATGGAACTACTCTACCTCTGTCTTAAATACAGGAAAATCAAACTTACTGAGTTCTGACACATTCTACAAGTTAAGTCTGATGGGAAGCAGACCAGACTATATTAAAGATATACATAGGCATGTTAGCACCTTATTAACTGCTCCATATCTGTTCTGTCTATATTCAGTTTTCTTCTATGTTAAACCTTGTCAGTAAAATCTAGTATGAGCAGCTTGCCACCAGTTTGAGTTAACTAACACCAAATTTGCTGTAGGAAATAGTCACAACTATATCATTACACAGTTTTAGCTATTTCAAAATAGTCAAATAGCCAGCTACTTGTTCAATATGGTGCAGACTTGCACAACCCCCAGAAGAGCACTGACCAAGGATATGTATCTCTGTGCACACAAAACCAGGCATCAGCTACGACACTAAAAACTGAGGGCGCACTTAAGTTGAGATAAATTACAGCCCTCTGAGTGCTACTTTTCAGTCCTCAGTCACCATAAATGATAACCAAAGAGGAAGTGTTATCAATCTTTCAACTGCTACAATAAGAATTGTTCTGGTATGTTACGCTAGAATATCACTGTGCAGGACGTTTTTCAACACAGTGTGTTATTACTGGTAACCTCACAGCCAGGGACAAGTGGGAGAAGAAAAGACTTACCACAGGCTGCTTCAAAGAACTTCCCAATTGCTTGTAACAGCAGTGAACACCCTAGGTGTTCCCTGGGTTTCAGAGAGTGGTTGTTTTGAACAGTTTCACAGGACAAGGCACAAACCCTTAAGGCACAGTACCTTGTATCAAATGTACAAGGAGAACTGAATATAGAAATGAGGTTTAAAAAACAACTTATCTTTGCATTCATTAATCTGGTTATGTTGAGAGACATCAGTTTTCTTCTTTTCTATAAAACTGCTTAGTAGAACTTGATTTCTTGCAAGCATTGAAACAAATTGACTTCCTATGCAAGCTCTTTGGGATGATGGAGAATATTTCAAAACAAAACAAATACAAGCAAATGAGAAAAGAGAAACCTGAATACTTCAGGTCAATTCTTTTCTGTATTGTTCCAGTTTTACACTTGTGGCTGACTGATTTGATCACAAATCTGTAGTGAATGGTAACAGAAAGGTGGGAATGTCTGTTCCATTTTCTCATACCAATTACTTGCAGAATCTTTACATTTAAAGAGAAGGGGAGACCTATTGCTTTATGCTACCACACCAACATTTATCTCTCATTTTAGAAATTATTCAGCCATTAATTATTATGGAAAGGTCATTTTTATGGTGAGGCTATTAGAAACAGTAATTGAAGTATGCTTCATATCATAAATTTAGTACATCGTAAATGAGTAGTCATATATATTAAAATTTAAAAGAATCACTACTACTTAGTAATAATACAGGAGATGCAAGACAGGTTCAGTGGATTGATGGAGAGCTAGGAAGAGTTGATACTTGAGGCAAAGGCCACTTATCCCAGTCAGACAATAATCCACAGGAGGAACCCTATGCCAAGATTTGAAAAGACACAAAAAAGGCTTTACTTTTGGGTAAGTGAATCTTGCATCTTGAACACATTGAAGAACAGATGCATGCTGTCACATAAAGATGCCATCAATGTTCTGTGTTTTTACATTTGTGTGCTATTGGATAGAGTTGGCTGAATACTAGCTGATGTTTAAGCCACCTACACACTGAGTTCAAAGATTTCTACTGTTTTGGAAAGAAAAATACACGTTTGCTTTAGGGTTACAAAGCATTGGAGTAAGAATCAATAACCATTTTTGATCCAGAGTTCATTTGTGATGCTCTGTAGATGAGTTCTGTGAGTTCATTGCTAAACATCTTCAGAATGAGGATCAATAAATACAGAAAGAGAAATTTAACAAATATTGGTCAGTATTTAAATTAGCAAAGACAGTTACAAAGTAACAGTTACAAAGTCCTGTTGAAATCAGTGGCAGTTTTTAAAACAGTATTATATGAATAGAGCTTTACAGCAAATACCGTAATCCCCATTGATCACTTTTATTTCAGAAAGATCCTAGCAAATGCTGAAGAGGTCTATGGTAGAATATTACAAAGGTTAAAGCTATGAGGAGGAACCAGGCACATTTTAAAAGTAAAAGCTACAACTGAAAGAGTCAATTTGCTAAGTGTATGAAATAATAAAAGATAAGATGAAAAACAGATGTTTGAACCTGGTTTGGCCTATAGATTATGACAAAGACAAGAAAAATCCATACTGCAAGGCAACAGACATAAAATAGTGCAAGTTCTCCATTTTCTGCCTTTTACAATTAATTTGTGTGGACTGCTGCCACAGGATTCCGCTGGAGGAAATAGTAAATTCCTGAAAAGACCAGCATCTGCAGCTCACCCTGAGATGACCATGGTATAAGAACCATGAATCCTCATGCTTTGAGGTGTCAAATCAGGGCCAGCTGGGTCATGTGGGAAAAGTTCTTTCATGGCCCAATAGAGAAGGGAGCAGAAGCACTACGGTCGAAGGGCAGATGTTACAACAGAAGAACTGCTGCTTTATAATGGCATTACAGCCTTTGTCACTGGTTTTACAAATCTGGAGGATAGGATTTGGTATTTACTGAGAAATGTTATATTAAAATGTCAGCATGCATGTCATGCCTTCTTAATGCTTGTGATTCATGTTCCCATAAACGACTAGAATGATGGGAGTATTTTTAGCTTTTTATTTATCTCAGCCAGTAGAACAAATGAATGACATTGAGGATTTTGCATTGAAATCAAGTTAACTATATATCACAAGTTAAATTTTATTTTTATCTTTTAATCCAAAAGCAAAAACTATTTTAAAACAGATTGTTGGTTAGAGGTTAAAAAGCAGATGAGGTCTTGGTTATTCTAAATTATATTCTCAGCTCTGAGTCAGAACTCTTGTGTGAATTCAGACAAATTATCTAACTTCTATGCATCTAAACTTCCCTACACCTGCAAAATGGATCTGCGTAATAAAGATGCTGCTGAATCATTAGGTGCACTCTGTGTTCCAGACATGAAAACTTACTGGAAATGCAAGATGTTATTACTGAGCTTTTTTCTGAAGCTCTTACAAATGAGTCAGATTCTAGCTGTCACCTCACATCAAATAAATGTAATTATATAGTGACATCGTAGCTAGGGACATTTATCTGAGTGAAATTCTAGAGAGCTCTTGCCTGGTATCCCAGATACAGCTTGGCATACATACCCAGCTTTATAGTGGGAGTTTTGGTGGACTGTTCCCTTAAGCTCTGTTTGTTTGGGGTTTATTCTGCCTGTCTCTTTCTTAATATCTCTCTCTTGGGTCATCTAGATCGAATTCCCAGGGATCACTGGGCCAGTTACTGTTTTCACACAGTAAACAACACAAAAACAAGTTGTTGTTTTCAGGTTGCATGAAGCAGCGCCATGAATGCCAGCTGAACTCAGGCCAGGAGCTGCATTCCTACACTGCCTTCCCTTTCCCATCAATAGCCAATGCATGTCCTTAATAGTGAGGAATATTACGTGAATGCTGATGATTTTATTAGTGTACATCATACAAAGGTGTTCTGCAACATATCTGCCCCCAATTACAAAAAATGGAGTTGAAATAATAATCCTTGGTGCTACTTGGCAGATTTGATTATGCTATGCCTTTTGCATCTATACTGGCTCTTTTTCTCCTAATACAGAAATATTTGCCTGCCTCCTTACAGAGGCTGGATGATGCTGGAGGATGCATTTCGGCAAGGTTTAGTATTACAGCTGGGAGCCAATTTACTTCTGGCTGCCCAGGCTTGCTGCAGGCTCGAGGATAGGTTGAAGGTTGCATACAAGACATAATCAGAATAAATGCTCTCAGCAACAGTACCATGAGGAACAGATTGTGTAGAAAGTATAAACACAGGGATACTCCAGGCAATGTGCATGGTGACTTGATATCTGCAACTACAGATCACTGTGTTATTCTCTATGAGCAATGCCTCCTCCTGGTGTCCTGGATCAGACCGAGGAGAAAGATCTTTCCCACAACAGATGAAAGAAATAATAAAAATGCACTGAAAATAACACAGATACAAGAGCTGCTGCCTGGTTTTGGTAAAGGTTATGATCCAAGGAGTATTATATTTTTATTGCTAGGTTCTTCTTTTCATGTCTGCAAAAATAAACCAATCATCCCTCGTGAGCATCAGCATACTGGGAGTTGTAGATGCCCTACTCCAATTTATGAAAGAAATGTCAGACGTAAGCACTAATTTCAAAATGTTGGTTCTAGTATCTTGTGCAAGCTCCAGGGTGATTGGGCATGGAATTGCATCTAGTACAACAGTTATAACATAGGAACTCCAGCACAATCTCCTTGTTCAACATAGTTCAACCTCAGCCTGAACAGTGCAGCTACTGAGAGGAAAATAGTTCACATTTTCATAAATCATTTACTCAAATGCTGAAAGAGCTGGAAATGTTGTTGGTGATATGGACAGTGGAATAGATTCCCTCATCTATTTCACACAGCTGATAAACAGCAATGCCCTTCAGTCTCTCTCCAGCTGGCCCAGCTTCAGATGACTAGCACAGTAATGAAAGCCTCCATATCCTATTAGCAGTTCTCAGGCCATCCGTAGTTCACTGAAGAAATGTCTGCTCTGAGCTGAGATGGATGGCTTCCTCTGTGATGAAAACAGAGTGAGAAGTAAGGCTGCATGAGGAAGACCTGCTTCTATCTCATCCCTATGCAAGAAGAATGATATTTGTAGGGGGGGAGTTTTGTTAAGTACCTGGTACCTTTGTTTCATGTAACAAAGGAAAGACAAATGGTAACACATTCATAATTCTAACACAGTTTTGACATAATAGGACAAAATGGTGCCTGAGGATTCCTGTGTATCAAGCAGATGGGCCATCCATTATTTTCCTTCAGGTCAGGGGTCATCCTAAAACGAGAGTCAGCAATCATTTTTCAGGGTATAACAAAACCATTTTTTTGCCTGCTTCTTAATCCCAGAAAGCACTACTGTCCTCTACTTTTGTCCACGTACATTATCATTTTTGTCTATTATCTGCATCCCCAGAGACCTAATAGTCTTTTCTTCAGTGTAGCTTGATCTGGAGCAGCTGTAAGCTTTGCTGCAGGCAGTGTCTGACAACTGCTTGCCTCTTGGTCAGTGTCAGTTCCCTGGGGGAGGGCAGGCATTCATTTCATTATTAAAGCATGGGAAAAAATCCTATATTCATTTAGATACAGAATAAATACGTAATATTTGGAACAAAGGGCCTATGTTCCAGTCCAGCTGGCAGTGCTTTTACCATTGCCATTCTTCAAGGCCAGCTTCTGCTTAACGCATGCATTAAGGTCATTTATTTAAAAATAATGGAATGTGCCGCAAAAGCCCTTTTTTCCTCTGTCAGTCTAAATTTCACCTTCCAGCATCTCTCATTGATCCTCAAGCACTAAGAGCTTGTGTGGAACAGCACTTTTTTGAAAAAACAGATTGTTCAATTACAGTGCTTGGGAGAAGAGAGCAATAGCTAAGAACAAGCCCAGTGGTGGGGTTTTTTTTCCAAAACGGGTCTGAGTCTTACTTTTTCATATAACACTGTGTTCTTATTCAGGTGTTAGGTGAGTGCAAATTTAGTCTATAAATTACATTCTCCATTACTAGGTTAAAACCAGATATCTATAAAACTACAGGACGTCCAAGTACTTCACATGAGTACTCAAGGTAAGATGGTGCCCTTCAAAACTATTCATGTGTTTTTGCTGCAGTTCTCTGGCACAGCTGTTTATGTTACCTTCTAGTTCAGGCATGGAAGAAATGGGCTCTGGACCAGCTGGCTCTTTCTTTTTTTAAGAAGAAGCTAACCCTGAAAAGGTACAACATCATAGAGGATTAGGATGAAATCTTGACCCTGTTGACTTTAACGGATATGATAATTTACTTCAACAGAACAAGAAGAATCATTGTGATAATATACAGCTAATATGTCAGTCAGATTGTTTTCTTAGTGGTCTCTAGGGTGAGTGACCATGCGGAGGCTCTGTCCTTCAAAGACTATGCTAAAAAGTTCACCAAAATTAAAGTGAAAGGCACTTCAAGGGTAAAATCAAACATCTACACATCCTTTGATACCAACTTCCACAAATTTAGGCTGAGTTTTGTCTGAAGCAAGGGTAGCGACTAAAAGCTATGTTGAATGAATTCTGGGTTACCATGTCCAGAGGGTGATTTATCCTCCCACGGTGGGATTATCTTTATCCTTATCGTAACTTAAATTGAAATAAAACCACATCTATGACTTTCTTTTTTTTTTTAGCTGGTTAATGTTAAGCTGACTTTAGAGTTCAGTTTTTCAGCTCTTTACAGACACACTGTGAAATAAGCTAATCCTGTTATAGAGGAAGGTAGGAAATTTTGCTTACTCTACTGTTCTTTATGTAATCTTTTTGGTAACAAAAGCAGTAATGTGAGGGGAAAAATCTGATGAAAATATTTACTGATGTCTCCTTTAAAATTTGTATTTGTGCAGGCATCACAGACATTTTGTGTAACAAGTAATTTGCCTCTATTTTCGGACATATAAGTCATTGTCACAAAACAAATAGGAAACGTTGTTAAAAAGTTTTCAAAAACAGAACTTTACTGTCAGTGTGCTAGGTATTCTCCATCATGTGGGTGTCCTCTCTTTTCTACCCATTTTCTTGTAAGTTGAGAAGAGCTGGGGGTTGAGAAGAGGATGGAAGTGTGAAGAGGACAAGAAAGCATCTTGACAATCCTTCTGTGAAACCTACAGCAGCTTTCCTGTTCCTTGCTGCTATCTTCCACATCACATGGTGGCCTTGAATAAAATTTTTTACTCACTGCAGTAGAAATTTTTCTTCGAGTTTGGAATAAGGGAATAAGACAGTTTTTTAGTGCCCTGGAAAGGAAAAAAGGAAAATAGTATGTTTTCTGTCATACCACGTTGTAAAATGAGCAAAGATTTTGCAATCTTTTTATTTTTGGATAACATTGGCTAGTCCTAGTGACAACAATAGGAATCTTAGTAGATTTTTACTGGAGTTGGCTTTTAAAGATAGCCAAGTTTTGAGAGCTTCATAGTGTAAGTTCTAGACGTTCCCCAAAAAATTAGATTCCCATCCTGTTACTTTTAAAACCATTCAGTCTCAGTTATTTAAATCAACATTGTGATCCTACTTTGTGGCTTATAAAAATGGATTTTTCTGCTATTCAGGGGCTTTTAATTTTTCTTTTTATTTGTTTATTTACGATTACATATTCTAAAGATTCTCCTGGATCTAGTATATCTGGTCAGTTCGAATGTCCTGCAACAGCAGAGGTGTAATTTAAGTTTTACCCTTCAAAGGCAAGTTCTAAACCCTTTTGAAGACATTTTGCAGGCAGAGACTTCAAGCTGTAAGGTGAAGATAACTATTTGGAGGAATTGAAACCAGGCTTGCCATCTCTTCATCATGTACATCGGGGTTTTTTCCATCAATGCACAGACTTCACTCTAATTACTGTTAATAGGACCTGGTTGTTCAGTCTAAGGAAGTCTGAATTAGCTGCTGTTCATTCAGCAGAGATGAAGATGTTTGTGACTAAATAAAACCCTGCCATTCTGTATGCCTAGCACACAGCACTAATTGGACCGGCACCTCGACAATAATGAAAGGGCATGGAGCAGGGGGAGCAATTTTTTCTTTCTTTTGTACAGTCCACATGAAGGTCAAGAAGACCTGCAGCTGCTTTACTCTGGGAACCATAAGAGTGGCTTCCTTCTTGCTTCTGTCCTTCCCTTCCCCTCCCTTTAATCTTCTACTTTCAGCAGCAAAACACAGAAAAATACCCAAACTAAACAAACCAGGAAAGGAGAGTTGGAAAGGAAACCTTTCATTGGCCTTAACTTCTATGCATTATGCTCCTGGGGGAAATAAAACTCATCCCAAAGAGCTCCAGCCCTGAAGACAGGTGATGTTATACATGGATTCCTGCTTCTGCCAACTGAGTTTCAGAGTTCAGGTACATACATAACTGAGTTACAGCCAGAGGGTGTATTGGCAGAGCTACAGTGGTTGTTGGGGTGGGCAGTTGTAATAAGAGATAGTAAATTTGCCCTATTCTAAATCAATCATGTGCCTATATAATAATTTAAAGTGATATTTAAACCTTGTTTGAGTATTTGTTTCAATCTCACTTTAACTTTTTTTATTTTATCTTTCATTTTATCTTGAATGTCTCATATATCGACTTAAGTATGCTCACCAGCTCCGTGCAAAGCCTCCTGAAGCCCCACTGCCAGCTCTGAGGACTGTTACACCTCTCACCAAGTCCCTTAAGCCCAATGTGCTGACAGAGCTGCCTATTGCAGGGTTTCCTTGATCCTGACTGGAAGCACTCACTTAAACTGGCCAGGGATATATAGGTCAGTGTATACTGGGAAATGGAAGAGAGTCAGGGCACAGGCTCAAGCTGAGTCAGTGTTAACCTTTACTGTTTAATAGGATTCTCTCTGCCACATGTCTTTGACCCATGAGAACTGTGGTCTTCATACAATGCTGAAATGCTTCAAAATGTGGCACAGACCATGGGATACTCCATATTTATATACAGATGAAGATTCCCTGCAGTTTCCCTGTTTTAGGTTTGGGGCGGAAGAAGGAGGGCAAGCTATGTAGTTATGACCTGTACTCTTGTTCTTAGGGTCAGAAAAAGGCTCTTGGCACTGTTCAGCTTAATATGGACCACATCTTGGGATGGGAACAGGAAAGCCAGAGAACAGGTTGGAAGGGACTTGAAAGATCCTCTACTTCCAACCTCCCTGCAATAAGCAGTGATGCCACCCACTAGACCCGGTTGTTTAAAGCCACATACAACCTGGCCAACTTAAACTCTCTAGTTAACTATATATTTCACAAGAGGGAGTGAAGAGTTACTTAGTCTTTCTTCTTTCCATCTGCCTTCTAGAAGCCCAAAATCACCGGCAGTTCACAGTCCTGTAAATATCCAGAGATCTCTCCACCATCTGCACTTCTCTGCTGGCTCTACCAGCTTAACAAGACCCAGGCTGTGGCCAGCTCTAGGCTGTCTTTATTTGTTTCTGGAAGATTTAAAGCATGATGTTTTGCTTGGAGCAACATTGCCATAGGGAATTTTTTTAATATTTTATCTGAAATCAAAGCAACCAAAGTATTACTTTGAAATGTAGAAGTTATCACAAGCAAGTCTAAGTCAACTGCTCAGTTTATGAGATCTTTTTTTATTAGGGATTTGTTTTCCAAACACCATAATACTATGTTTTTCAGTTGTATATACACATTGGATTCAAATACTCAAATAAAAGTATTTTTCACAAAGTGAAAATATGAACCTCTGTGCTGCACAGTGATCAGGTACAAGAATATAATACGATGTGAACACACATGCTAATGATGCATAGGCATATTGTGTAAATTACTATATTCAAGTAACTGGATCTTTTTGCCTGAGTTTGGCTGGAATCTTATTATTCTTATTTTGTTTCCCTTCAGAATGATTAAACTGCATGATTTAGGCCATGGTATCTGGAAAAGAAGTAAATACACATTGTGTCTGCCGTTTTGATATCCATGTATACTCCGTGGAGCTGGCATCTGCTACAAGAAACACTGTGGAGAAAAGGGCAAAAGCAAGCACTGACATGTCATGGTTCTGTAACTGGTTTTGTAGTACCTGACCAAATTCTTCAAGTAGCCAGTGACCTTATGGAAAAATACTGTAATTCAGAGAAGGCATTACATGCTACTTTTGATCAACACTGCTTACCCTTGTGAAACCCTTCCAAGGCCCAGGTGATTGTGGACATCAGGAGTCCAGCCCTACCTCTTTATCAGACCAAAGCACATAGGAGACTCTTACCCACTCATCTGCCCTGGTTTTCATGTGATGAAGTGTTCAGTCAACGGTCTGAAGGAATTGGAGGTGCAAACTCCAGGCAGGACAGTGATGTGGTCACTTTGAGGAGGCCAGAATGAGCATGCATTCCAAACACTCCAACTAGATGCAACCTTTCAATTCATCTAGAAAGTCAGGATCCCTATTACTGCATTATTTTAGATTTTTCCTGTTCTAACACATTTTTAAGTAGAAATTGTCACATGTGTGGTAATGCCTATGGCAACATACTACTTTGGGTGGTTTATGTTAGAAAGGAACTGCAAGTACTGAGTAACACCTGAAAGAAATAAGGTCTAAAGATGAGCTGAAGAAAGATTCAATCAACACATAGGTCTTACCTGTCTTCTGAGTACATGCTCTGGGTTTTTTTACAAAGATAGGAAATTTCTGCCTGCTCTTCTGCTACCAAATCCCCTGACCTGCCAAAGGCTAACCCACCTGCTCCACATTCCTTCTTACCAGCTATCTGTACAAAACACCACTAGGAAAATGATGTTTTCGTGCTACAGAAATCAACAAACCAGAATTAAGGAAAGGCACAGCTGCTGCCTTGAGAAGCCTCAGCCTGAACTCCAATCTGAGCACTTGTCTTAGCCACAGGCTTCAGAGCAAAGCAGAAGTAACAAAAGTGAATTGCTCAAGGGAGTGCAAAAGTTTGAACATGAGTCAAATGAAGCATGAAAAATGAAGCAGTGAACCAAACAATTATTCACCACTACAAGAAAATCCATTAAAGAAAAACAAAGCCATTTACAATAGTGCAGCTGAGGGAGGTAGAGATGAAAGCATGGAAAACAACCCCCCCTGAAAATCTATCTTGAAATTCTTAGAGTAAGGAAGAAATGTAGAAGAAGAATCGAGGCGGAGAAAGATGTGGGGGAAGGTAAAATATCAAAATGCAAATTAGCAAGCTTCATTAGTGGATTCTTTCCAAAACATGCAAGGAAAAGACTAAACAAGAGCTACTGCCTTTCTGGGCATGGTGCCACCACATCACATATGAGGAATTTCACATGACTGAGGTAGAATACAAAATGATCATGGAGTTGGTAAAGTGAAGGGTGAAAAAAGGGGTTTTTCCCCCTCTAATCATATTCACGATACTGTACATTCCTCACTGTGTAGTTTTGTGATGGTTTCACCAACAATAAATGTAATTGAGGTCAGTTTGTTGTGGTACTCTGTTACTGAGCAAAATTTTGAAAATACTAATTGTGCTAAGTGGCTTTTTCAGCAAAGAAGCTGCTGTCTAGTGTGAGGCAGCAGGACCACTGAAGATAGTTATGGGCACATCCAGTTTTCCCTAATGTCTCCTGTTGAGCCCCATTATTGACAAATTAAGTCTTACAGGCTTTTTTTCTCCACATGATAGTCACGCATGAAAATATGCTTGGGGCAATCCAGTCACCATTCCATGTACCATCAATCAGGGTAAGAGACTCAGGATAATGTACACAGTGACACCAAAATCATGCATGTAGCACATTCTGGGATGTCACATTGTGCAGAAAAAAGGGGCAAAGGAAAAAATTGTCTATAAACCTTGGGTATATATAGTCTAAATATTATCAACTATCCATTATGTATAAGCATGAAAGTGCTTCAGATTTCAAGAGGTCCACATTTTATGCCTTTTATATTTATTGAATCCTTCTGATTTCCAAACACACTTAGTCATAATTTGAAGCTTTGCTGTGTCACAAGGAGAGAGAAAGTATTTTTCTCTACGTCCGAAATGATAGCTAAAGTACAACCATGTGGATCCAGGAGCTGGGGCTATTTCTATAATCCCAGCTAGTGTGGGGTTACCCCACTTGCAAAAAATGGCACCAACATAGAGGCTACTGTATTGGGAAGCCGGGTATTTATTAATCCTTATTGCAGAACAGTGCTGTAGGGGTAACAGCAGGGATTCCCACTGCTTGCAGCATTCTATACCTAAAAAGGGAGAGTGCAGGCTTTAAATATAACATGGAAGATTTAGACATGAAAAGTATGGTTTGGATTCATTTTCCAGAAAAAACATTCCATTTTCTAAAGTTTGGGAAAGGCCAGATTGCATAACTAGCACTAGGCTAGGCTGTTTGCAAGGGTTAAATACTATTAGTTGCTATGAATGTTAGCCTAAGATTAATACATGTGAAAGCATAATCTATATTTGGAGCCATCTACCAGTTAAAATATTATTTAAAATTTGATTTGTAAATAGGACTTCACCACCTCCCTACTAACAGAGGCAACATAACTTACCTAAAACGTTCAAACTCAGTTAAGGAAACAGATTAGAAAGATCTGGAATGCATTAAGCACTCAGACATTTTAACATCTTTTTAAAAATAGAGGTTTTAGCTTTTGTCGTTACTAATACAATTCTACTCAAACTCATTCTAGTTTTTTATTCTCTTTAGATGTCACACATGCTGTTTTTATTCAGGCTGCTTCTTCTGCAAGCCCTATCAGCCTCTTTCTGTAATACACTGCCAGTGTTCATCTTTTTCATATTAGGAAACATGGCCAGTGTTGCTGACCACAGGCAAATTCTGTAGCATATCTATGCACAATACTTTTTTTTAGGATTCATTGTCATTTTTGGCTCCAGATTCCTGACATAGTTACTGAGGCATCCCTGGAGCAGACAAGAGTGCAGAAAGTGCCATGGTGGATGAGACACATGGTCCATCTAGCACAGCATCCTGGTTGCAACAGCGAAAAGCCTCTCTACTTCCAAAGAAGTGTCTGTGTCTTTGGAGGAGCCTTTGACTAACAGAATACATCCTCATTCAAATATATCTTAACTTGGATGAAGGAGACTTGGCTCCCTCATTTTTTTTGTCATATTAATTTAAATATTTCTTAGAATCATAAGGATATGAAAAGCTTAGAAAAAAATTTCAAAGCTGGTTCAGGAGGCCACTGAGCATGTGTCAAGTGCCAGCATACCCTACAAATGACCCTGGGCTCTCATCCTTCAGCAGACCTCCAAAGAATAAGTCTGCCTTGTCTTCTCTCTAATTACATTAGAAATAGGGAAAAAAGGTAGACTACTAGTGTCAGGAACATGAGGTTTCAGAGCTGCTACCAATGAAATAATTTTTCTTTTAGACTGTAGAAAGTGGACAAACTTTATCAAGGTCAGAAATAACAAGTGCTGCCAGACAGGCTTCAGCCTCTTCAGCCCAGACTGAGCAAAGCTGCTGAGTTCAAGCTGCTGCTGGTGCTCTCCTACCAGGGATGCTCTATGCATTTAAAGTCAGACTCTGCCTTAAAATGCAGCCTTTTCGTGTACATGTATCCTGCTTTTTTGCTAATTCTTTTCCATACTGTTTATTTTGTAGGGGAAAAGGAGTATATTCCCCTTGCTTTGTTTCCAAAACAACTTGAGGATACAGGTCACAATGAACGATGGTTATTACATACTCCATATCCTCTGTACTAGAAAAATTGTGTTGACACTCTGATAATTGCATCTGGCTACGAGGATTTAACTATACCGTACAGCTAATAATAATTTCTAGAATTTAGCTCACTAGAGAAACATGAATAATTACATATGGTCAAGGTTTCAATTATTCTTATATTTGCATGCAGGGCTGTTCTCTTTATTATGTCATAGGTGCTTTTACCTGATAACACTTCCTAACATGTCCAATAAATATAAATATTTATATTAGATATCATGCTTACTTAACACATTTGGATTCCAAAATTAATTTATGCATATGATATTGCTCAGAGAATATTGTTTAATTTTCCAGCTGAATTAAGGTGGCACAGGTCAAACTACCTGTTATTTTTAAGGTAAAAATCAATTGACTTGACTAAAGTCCAGCATATCTGCATTATCATTGATTTCTTCTAAGGTACAGCCCCATGGACTATTTAGGAATGAGGTTCAATATTTATTTTAATAGTATTTCATCAGCTGATTTTTACTGAACTGTCTGAATGATGTTACATTCTCTCATATGCCCTGAGAGAAAGTGCATTAGGAATACCACCTTAGTTTCTAAACCTGAAATGATTTGCACATTATGCACCACAAAAAAAGGACCCCATGAGGCTAATAATTTGTATATACCCCTTTGAAATACTGACAGTTTTGAATACAGCAGTGGCATTTGTTTTTAGAAATTATGATGTAAGAAAACTCACTGTATAGTAATGAATTGCAAGGTTGTACAGAATTCCCTGGGCTGAATGTCTGGCCCACAAAAGCAATACTAGTAGAGGAACTCCAGAACCTGCAACAGAAGGAATCCAAGTCGTGAGCAGCTCAAGGCTGACAGAGCAGAGCTCGTTCTGCCCTTCTCTGTCAAGGCAGAGAAGCTTGTTCTGCCCTTGTCTGCCCTTCTCAGGTAAGAAGCATTTCTGATTGGGGAACCAAGCAGCCAGCTCAGCATGCTGCTGAGGGGTCAGCCTGCATGTGGCTGCACAGGTGTGTCCTCATGCGTAACCAGAGAGCATCGCAATTTGCTTGGCTTTTGGCTAAGTATTTGGTTGATCAAGGATGCAAGGGGACCTGTATATCCTTATTGCCACCTCCTAAATCCAGAGCTGGGTACAGAAGTACCCATGGTGATGTCTGCTGTGTTGCATCAGCATTCACAGCAAATGAAGTGTGAAGGAGGAGACTGTGGGAAGGACACAGAGTATTTTGTGGAGCAAAAGCACAAGGGTTGCTGAGCTGGGATGGGCTTCAGAACTGTGCTGGGGATTGAAGAAGAATGAGTGTAGGATGCTCAAGAACTTTCTTTTCTTTCCCATATAATCTTATTTTATTTCTCCCCTACTTCTTGAAAAGAAATGAGTTCCTTAGATTCAAGACCCTCATATTCAGGCCAATACAGGTACAGAGGACTTCTGATGAAGAGTTCAAAAAGGAAAAAGTGACTCTTCTCCTACACTCCACTCATATAGTCCTGGTAACGTGACTTTCAAGCCATTCTTTTCTCATTGAAAAAAGAAATCCTACTCCAATACAGATATCCCTACAGATTACTATGTCTTAAGAAGGATATTGTCTCCTTACCTCCTCTTCCCAAGCTGGGGAAGTCTTTCATTTCAGTTCAGCAGGTGATTCCTCCAGACCTCTCTCAAGAAACATTGTTGTAGCAGAGAAAAGCTTTATCTCTTTATACAGATCCTTTCTTACCCCATTCTGCTGAAGGACCACAAGGATAAGGTCATAGAGCATAGTCTCTAGAAGAATTTAGAACTTGTTAGTGTGTACCTAAGGGTTGCTATATTTTCTTAAAATGCTTAAAAACTTTAAAATGCTCTGAAAGGGATTTTTCTGTCTTTGTCAGATAGGTGCTGTCTTTCCCTGGCTTTTCAGGAGCCTGGAAGAAAGGTCCCTTCCTCTGTCCCGAACAAATTCCTTTTCTTGTTCCTTTTCAACACCGTAACTTAGTACAAAATCTGAGCACCTAAAATCCAATCCTGAGTATAAATGCATTAGTTCACATATTCAAGAGGGTTGAAAGAGACTCAGGTTTTTCTTCATAGTTGAGAGACAACTGGTTATCTGTAAGGGTTATTTTATATTTAAACAAAGTCAATTTACGCAGTTTTCGCAAGGTGTGGGAAAAAACCCCACACAAATCAACAAGCCAAAATTGAAACAAATGTAAGTGGGTTTCAACCAGAACAGCAACTCATAGAATCACAAAGTCATTTAGGTTGGAAAAGATGTCTAAGATAATGCAGTCCAACTCTTAACTGTTAATTCATATTTTAAAAAACTTCCTTCACAATGAGGGACTAAGTAACCCCCAGAAACTTCATTCAAGATAGCTTGTTACTGTAGAGCAAATGAGAAGTATTAAAATCAGGAGCTAAAAGTGGCCAGTTCATTCCTTAACAGAATAAAAATCAACATCTTCAATTACCAAAAAAAGAAGGATCTGTTCATGGCACTAGCTCTAGCATGAAATTTGGTATAAAAGTCCTAACACTGGGAAACACCAGTGAAAGCAAACAAATAGCCACCTCAAAAACCTTCTGAATTTATGGAAGATAACAGAAACATGAGGTCTGATGTCTGACTTCCTGGAGCCAAAGTCAAATATGTAAAGGTGAATTTCCTTCTGTCATCTCCCTGAGAAAGGTGGGAGGTGTGGGGGCAGTAGGTGGAGCGTAGAACATGGACCGTTTTCTGTTCTCTTTAAGTATGTGCAGGTTTGGGTTGTTTTAGTTGTTTTCAGCTTATGCTGGAGCTATTAAATATATTTATTTAACATTTTATAAACAACAGTCTGGTAGAAAAACCTGAGTTCATCCCCCCTGTTGGGTACTGATTGGTGGCAGTTACTGCCTGTTAGCTATGAGCAGAGGCGAGCCAGCCAGTCCATCCTTTCTTCAGCATGTGCTACAGTCAGTCACCGAGAGTCTGATCTCACACTTGTCTTTCCTAGAGGACCACAGAGCTGAAAGTTATCTGCACTTGGGTTTGTCATTTGAAACAAAGCCAAAACTGAGGCAGCAGAATCTAATCTTTCAAACATGACCTTATTCCACTCCTCTAGTTCAAAGGGTTTAAAATTAAAGCTCTCCATTTAGATCACCTTTACTCTAAAGTAATTTTCATTCTTCTCTGGAGTTCAATCCCCTTAATAATTCAGCCTAGCTAGCAATCCACAAAAACCAGAGTCACACCTTTAATTTATGATCCTGCCTTTCTTAGCAAAAAACAGTTACTGAAAAATTCTGGCAGGTTCTCAATCCTGGATTTTCAGAGGTGTTTCAATATCTAGCTAGCCAGCATTCCAGTGCCATTCTGGTACTTAAATTATCTTTTAAGGTCTCTAGTATTGCTTCAATTGAGCCTTGCACTGTTTTCTTTACGGGTGTGTTGCTTTGCAAAAGATGAAAATGTTACCTGTAGTATCTCTAGACCCACAGATCCTGTAGCTTGTAAATCTTTACACCCATAAATCCAAGAATCTATTCTAAGTAGTTTTCTAATTTTTAACCTAAATATCCTGAAAGCTTCTATTTTTACCCTGAATGTAACTGTCCTAAATAGAATATTACAAAAAAAGAACCATTGATCTTTGTTGATTGCAAACTCCTGAGAGCTACCAGAGCACCACACCTAGGACCTTCAAACTGAATTGGAAAGTAGAGCTGGCAAGCACAATTCTCAATCATGTTATTCATCGGAATTAGCTAGTTCACCAAAATCAGTCGGCATTACTTTAACCAACATCCAACAGGCTTTGAAGTGCAGGCAAGCCAGAGAGACAGCATTTTCCAGGTTTTTTCCACTTGTCTAGCCACTTGCAGCAGTACAAGCTCAGTGTCTAAATCCTGCGAGCTTGTAACACTCAGGGCCTATATGCCTTCACCAAGGATGCCATGGTGTCTGGGTTTCTGCATTCACAGATGTTCCCCGTCCTAACAGTGGAGGTCCTGGTGCATCTGGAGGCCTAAGATCTCTGTATTGAACCATGCCTGTCCCCTGCTGAGTTGACAGGACAAGACTGGGGTGAGTGAAGATGCCTTTTATCCACCCATAGTTCTGCTGGTGGTACACTGAAATGACTGGTGCCACACAGTTTCCAACAGGAGCTTCTGGGTTACCTGGCTATATTTCCGTCATAGAGATGAAGTAGTTGAGATCCCAGTGCACGCATTTTAATTTGGAAAAGATAGTTTCCTGTCTTTCCAGAAGGAAATGTCTTGGCATTTCTAGTCTGAGAACAGTTTTGAATTTTCATGTTAATTTCTACTTCCAAACAATAAAACTTCCTCCTGGTTGCCTTCACCTGTGACTTTTTTTTGAAGTTCACCCTTCAGCTCTGCTTGATGTCATAATACCACTAGTGTTAATGAGCTCTCCAGCAAACATTGCATCGTTGCTCCCTTACCTACTTACTTTGGGAGGAATAAAGGAGAGAAGATGCTGTGGCTGTTAATTTACAGCCCTGCATTCACTTACATTTTTACTTTATCTCTATTCACTGTAAATTCCTTTCACACTCTGCAGTCTCAAGAACACATTATCAGTTTTTCACTGATCTCAGTTTCTCAGGTACCTATCACTGCATGTGTTGTATAATAAGCATCTGTGTATGCATGTGGCCAGGCTTAGCAGCTGTTTTTACAGGATAAGCTGTGATATGTATTCTGTATGTGAAATCAGATTAAACCCCAAATCTATCAAACATTTTATTTTAAAGAAAGGCAATGATGCCATTTGCAGCAAACATATTTCTTTATTAACAGTTTCACAGCACGCTCCCCAGGTCCAAATTTTCTGGATCTGGTATTACAATTCATTCGTTCACTCTAAGAGAAACACTCATTCATTTTGTATTATGCCTGCTATATATAATACTATGCTACTACACAAAACTGCTACTGCCTGCAGCTCTCCAGCTGTCAGGGAAGAAGAACCATTCTGGCAGGGCAGTCTGTCCTGGACAGACCATCCTGGAGACTTGCATTAGTGTCACACTTTGCAGAAGGCTCTTCCTAACTTTCAGATCTCTGGTCAAATCTGAGGAAGAACAGTCAAATAGTAATGTTTGTGCTCTGGCAAAGATCCCATGGAAATCAGAGGAGTGTCCCTCCACAAAAGCGCTATCAATATTTATTGTCTCCACTAGTGTTCCAAAGAAGAACTAGGGTCCCCAAACCCCTACCCTAAGTGGAAAGCAAAAGGCAAGCTCTCCATAAAACCAGCAGATGGTAAGAGGGAGTTAGTAATGAGTAGTGTCACTAGCAACAGTTGCAGCTCATCAGACGCCACAGCATTATTGAGTGTTTGCTGCGGAGTGTCAGTGTGGGGGTGAGCCCTCCTGAAAGGAACCATCAGATCCCTGCAGGTCAGACTCTGTGCCTCCTACAGCTGTGCCCCAAATACAGAACCCACAAGAGAGGTCTTGCAATAATTTTCTCTCTCCCCCTTGACCTCCCTGGCTACTTATAGATCAGTGACTGTTGTTCCAGGGTTTCTGTAACCTCTGACAATATTCATGAAAGTGTGGTGTTGTAAACCCTAACCTGCCAAGTGTGGAAGAAAACAGTGCTGGGATTTAAGGTAAGAGTACAATGATAATTTTAAACACATGGAAGAGCAGAGAAGAAAATCAACACATCTAAATGGGAAAAGGGAAACTTGAAGAAAGAGGATTAATTCCCCAGCCTCTGTGCAGATGACTAACACTGGAGAACAGGACTGAAGTATAAAGCCTAAAAGAATTACTAGCTGGAGTTCTGTCAAGATTGTCCCCTTAGGTTTTCCTGGGTCATTCTCCGTAGAGCTTGTAAAATGGCATCAACAAAGGAAAGGACAAAACACATAACGACATATTTTGTTATCTACACCCTTCCTTTCTTATCTTCTTAAGCTGCACAGGAAAAGTGAATTGTTATATCTTAATAGGATTTAAGCTATAAGGTTTCAAGTCATCTGTTCTTTCTCTAAATCCTACTGAATGGTCAGTTCCTGACAATGCTGTTTGGTAGATTTTTCACAAGTCCTCAGCATTGACCTAATTCCTCTCTTGTTCAAGTAATTGGAAAGATCAGTGCTGAAAATAAGGAGTTATACAAAGTGCTTGTACCAGGGACCAATATGAAGCCTGGTATGAAGGGTAGGTCACCCTGTCTCCACTCACTTTCTTTCTCTAACAGGTTTGCATTCTGACACAGCATGCAGAGCTACATCTGGCCCTTCAGCTATATAGCCTTATAGCTAAACCCATGGTTCATGACAGTTGTATTGGCACAGGTAACTCCATTTGATTTTCTATATATGTTTACAGCAAGATATTACAGAAAAATTGGGGAAGTTGGTCTGGGTGCTTCAGTAGAAGACAGGAATCTTGGGGACCAGTCATATGTGATCCAAGTTACCACAGGCAGCAGGACAGAGGTGGTGTTGCTGCTGTCAGGCTAAACTCTAGTCCCACCATTGGGTGAACTCACCAGTGTTCACTGCTGCCACAGATGACAGCCCTTTGTCTGCAGATGAAATGGACTGTTGATCCCTGGGATGCAGTGGGTTCAGTCAGAAGACCTCACAGACTCTGCTGGGGTTGGGCTTATTCAGACAGTTTTCTTCCCTTGGGAAGCAAAAGAAGGAAGGTTTCTTTTGGTTTGTTTTTGTTTGTTGGGGGTGTTTGTTTGGGGTTTTTTTGTTTTGTTTTTTTTTTTTTGGTTGTTTTGTTTTGGTTTGGTTTTTTGTTTTGTTTTTTTTTGTCGTTGTTGTTGTTTGGTTTTTTTTGTTTTTGTTTTTTTGTTTGTTTTTTTTGTTTTGTTTTGTTTTTGGTTTTTTTGTTTGTTTTGTTCTCCACCTATTGTCCAAGTTATTTCCAGCTTCAGCAGCTTGGAAGCTCTTATGTTACTTCTGGTTTAGAAACAATTTTGTAGGCAAATCCTGCCAGCCCCAGGAGCATTGCCCTGCCTACAGGTGCAATCAGAGTGAGCCTACAGCACAAAATCACTCACAAAATATAATTTCAAAAGCAAAGGTAGTGAAAGATGTGGTCCTGGAGCAACTGGAAGGGGTTTAAAATCCCACAAAAGAAAGCTGTGGATAGGTCAAATTGAATCACTATAGCTGAACATTGAATTTTTGTTTACATCTATTTTCTTCTCTTGTAGTTAGTTGTTCAATTTTCCTGGGCAGTTTTTATTGGAATGAAAGCTTAGAGTGGTGCCAGAATTTGATAGTGTACCCTTACTCTGACTATACTGATCTGCCCAGGGACATGGATACTCACATGCACTGGCAAGCAAAATTCCTCACTTCTGCACACAGACACCAAGCTATATATGAAAACCTGCTGGTGGTGAGATTGAATTTCCTGCTTAACAAAAATGAATGCCTGGACTGATCTGTTTGCAAAGCTCCAGACCAGAGGCACTAACCACTGGTGTGGTGGGATGTGAACACATCCTTTAGTGCAAGACCCCCCCCAACCAGAGCCCTATCATGCAGGAAGTGAACCCAAAGCAACCAGCTGTTCCTTTCACAAGCAGAGAGGACTGTGCAATATGCAACAAATTACCTGCAAACACAATGTTTGCTCAAAAATCTTCCAAAAACATCTGATGGATCCAAAGTGCAAACATTTGCCTGTTTTTGGTGTTCACGTGCTTTCAGTCAGGGGTGAATACTCTAAATTTAAGGCTTGGGAAAAATTTACATAGACATGCTTGTCTCCTGATCCGTCCCTTCTTTGAGAGATTCCCAAGGAGATCCAAGATATTCTTCTGTTTATGGTATGTAGAGAGTTAAGAATCTACTCATAAAGGCTGTAGAGAAGAAACCCCTTATAAAAATGTTTCATATGTGTGGCTATGGCCTTTTTCAGAGACCTATTTCACTGCATAAATATGACACATCACCAATCAGATGGAAGAGAATTAAAAGAGGGAATTTTTTCACCTTGATTTTTCTAAAAAATGCTATTGCTTTTCATAATGGCTTCCACACTGTTTAGTTTTCTGGGGCTGTCCTTTCATCATGAAATCCCTTAAAGAACTGCTAAGAAAAAGAAATACCTCTTTTAGCCTGTCTTCCTAGAAAGTGAAATTTAAGAGGTCCTGTTATCTCTCTGTCCTTTGCCCTCCTAAAGACTGTCGAAACCCTTGAGTAGTTTCAAGCCAATTTAAAAGAAGGGTAGGAGTCTCAAATATATTTATGTTCTCATAAGCTTTGTGAAAGTCAGCAGCTGAGAAAAAGCAGGACAGACAAATTAGTGCTATCACGTCAGTGAAGGAAAAGTTGTAAATTTGTAACACTAGCCACTGAAAGTAAATTCAAAAAAGAGGTGGTGTAAAGGGAAAGCTTTAGTGAGAGCTAACACCCTACTCACAGAGGATAATTTAACTGCACAAATCTCTTGTTTACACAAACTTAGTTTATTATCAACTAAAATAACTCAAAGGTAATTGTGAGAAATATTCTGGCTGCCCATCATGGGTCCTAGTGCAAGGCTCCACAATGGCATTTTATGGGGAAAATTGAATAACCTGGGAAACCTAACTGACCCAAACCATGAGGCGATTTTCAGTGCTCTGCATGCAACCAGGAGTTGAGCAAGAAGGGAAGGAGGAAAAGGCTCCTCACCACTGCACTGGTGTTGCTTGAGTCCACCTTACCCACTGCCCTGGCTATAAAGCTCCCCATTGCATCCAAGAATCACCACAACAGCTGTCCTCATTCCAGCACAATGGACAGCCACAGCAGTAAGCAGGAGGATCTGTTCTCAGTGCATACATAATGCTGTAGTTCTAAAGATAAACTTGTTCCATGTAGTTTGGCACCAGCAGAAAACAATAGCCACATAAACTGTCCACTGTGGCTCTAACCACTGTCCTGGTGCAGCAGCACCCTGGTGCATCCCCCCCATGATCATCTGCATTGGGCAACTGAAGGAGTCCCCTGGGGGATCTGGCAAAGCTCTAGGCAGTGATGTGAGGAACCACTGGCCATTCAGTGAAGAGCCTTGTTTTAGCTGCTATAATGGATTCTGTGACTTCACCTGCCCTTAATTCCTCCCCCCATCTCCACCTCCCTCCTGGTCTTTTCTTGAAGCATAGTGAGTCAGCAATGCCTTCCTGACCCAGCTGAGATGAAGCAGTGCAAGTGACCTTGGATATGCTGATACCAGCAGGAAGAATAATCATCAACATCATAGCTCAGGGGCATCCAAATCCTAGTATGTGACTCAGATTTAAAATGATATCTTTTTTTAAGTGCATTTGTGAACTTTGCCCCCTTTTGTGACTTTTGTTTGCTTTTTTGAGTTTTTTTAAGGGCTGGTTCTTGCTTACACCATTGAATCATCCCTATATTTTCATGCTGGGTGATTCTAATATAGCTGCTCACGCTCCAGCTTCACTTTTCTCCACCCAGCAAAAGATGTTTTGATTTTATTCACACTTTCTGACCTTGGGTTGGATGCATCAGATGTCTGTTCAAAAACATTTTGCAGGAATCCAAATCATGATGTTTTTCTTGTGCTGTGCAGTCCTTACTTGTGTTTTAAGAGCAGAGTCTAATGCCATTGAGAAACATTGGCATCCAACTGCCTTTTTACTTTTTTTTTCCAACTGAAAAATACTTCTTTGTTGCCTAGCACCTGTGTTTCTGCCAAAGATGTTTATTGCTGCTAGACATGGAGAACTATCTAATTTAGAGGGTGACAAACAGATCCCACTAAAGACCTGCGTACTGTGGTGACTAGGGCTGCAGAGTCAAATGTTTAGGTACTCATCTCAGGTTCAGAATGTACAGAACTGTTCTAATTACATACCCAGAAATCCTGAAAAATGAGTGTGGGAGGATTCACTGCTAAATCACCTAAGTCATATCGAAGCCATAACAGTCACATGGTCATAGCAATTCTTGCAGACAAAGATTGATAGGAATCCTCAGATCTGGTCTCACAGCTGACAAAGGAAGACCCAGATTTGATGGAAGTCCTTTTTGTGTAAGTAGTTTAGAATATAATGGGTTTGCCAGATACTGGGACATCACAGGTCAAAGAACACTTATTTTCAACTTCCTCTTTTGCCTCCAGATATCTGTTGTCTCTTTTCTCCTAAGCAAATGGTCTCATTATCATATTATAGCATTTGTGAATGTGACCCTCTGTCTTTCAGTTGGAGTTTTACTGTTCTGAACAGCATAAATATGTAGCCTTTGTGCTGGAACTGGAGTCGGTGGAAATACTCCCCAGTCTAGAGGTTAGAACATTCAGTTGGGAAGGAGAAGTCCTAGGTGTATGGCTCTGATCTGGTGAATATTAGCATATTGTACACAAAATACATCACTTTTGCCAAGAAAAAAGGAGAAAGCATCACTTTCTGGGCAGACTACACCCTGCCAGTTTGATTGAGTACCTACAGGAATCAGGGATTTGAGAAGATCAAGTCTCCTCCTCAGGTAGGATTTGAACTTCAGTCATTCTAACCTCTTCAGGCCTCTTCAGACAAGCTTACCAACTGCTGAGAGATGGCTTTTGCTGGTGTTATGCATTGATTACTTACCCTGCAACTACTTAGGGTCAGTCAGGGTGCCAAAATCTCCCTAGGCCTTTTTGTAAGTTCAGCCTTGTGTAAACACTTTTTCCGCTTAGATTCCATCAGACTCCAAATACTGTTTCCTGAAGGATGTAATCAGTTCTTGGAATTCTTTCTGTGGTGTATAAGCTATTGCCTATCATCAACCAATGATTCACTAGCCCTTTTAAGAATAACAGCATTAACAATAACAGCAATTTAGCACAGTCCATTCAAATTTTCATCCCGAGAAATGAGTCACACAATCAATACCAAATCTTTACTAGTGGACATAGTGAATTTCAGAAAGATTTGTAAATTAATAGACCAACAGTAATTCAACTCATTAGTGAACATATGGAAATTACAAGAATTTCTAATTGTGAGATGCCAAATATCCAATGGATGTCAACCAGCAGAATGGATATAGAGCTCTAACCAGATTAAAGTGATTAAAAACAGGAAAAGGAAGTATTTGCAATGACTGTTTTAATCACAGAGCAATGTATACCTGTGGTAAACTACTACTGTTAAAATGTACATCCTCTTCTTCTTGGGATTCCTGTAGCAAACAAGGTAGCAAGATCACCTCTGTTCTTTCTGGGAAAAAAACAACAGAAAAAGGTTACATGTGTACTGAACTCAAAGCAATAAAGGAGCAGTGAGTGAAGGCAGCTTTTTAAATGCTCTTTGTGGGCAAATGTGACACTGTGGTCTAGGGAGAAGTTCTTTGTCGCTGTGTATGAGTTGAAGTAAGAGGCTGAATGAGCAGCCATCCTCTCCCTGGGAACACGTCTAGAGCAAATGTTATCATTTCAGTTAAGGCAAAAGTAGTACCTGCAGCAGCACAATAAAACATTATTGTTATTATTATTATTATTGTATAACTCTGGTTTAACAGATCACTTTCTAATATGTCCTGACTGAGGTATTTGCCCAGCCAGCAGCTCCGCTGCATATTCCAGGCAGCAAAGCTGAAGGAGACAGAAGATTACCAGTTTAGCTGTTGGAAGTCATTAGTCACCTCCACATGGTAAAATCAGAGGTGAGTTCTTGCACCTAACACGTCAGCGGAGTGAGACAGCAAATCCTCTCTGACTCAACAAGGGTAATTTATAGGAGTTTTACTTGTTAGAGTTGATCACCACACCAGGGAAGGAGCCTCATGACAGAAAATGGTTATTCAGCAAGAAGAAGGCCTAGTGCAGTTATTGAAATACATGAGGGATGCTTTGCTTGTTACCCAGAGAGCCAGCATCATGGGGGTAATGTTTTTAAAACACATTGTTTGGTAGCAGTGTTTGGAAGAAAAACTGGTGGAAAACCATAGCCAGTAATGCTAAAATGTTCCTTCACAGAAGCCCTGTAACATTACAGGGCTAGAGGTGGGCATCTTCAGGGACTAGAGATGAGCATCTGGGGGAAACTCTCTGGGTCTTCAAAAACCAACACAAACCACATAAGTATAAAGCATGCAGGAGAACACAAAAAGGGTATCCACAGGGTGGTCACCCAGTGCAGGAGACTTAGCATTTGTGAATGGGAAAGACTTACTCATGCATTATGAAGTTATTTGTGCCTTCACATGTTTTCTAATGAAGACCTACCTCCCAGAGATAGCCCTAGTTTCTGAAGATACTGGATACTGTACAACTGTGTAATCCTCTTCCCATACCTGTGGTCCTAATTCCCATTAATGTCAGTGCAAACAGCAATACAAAAACTCCAGGTTTAGAAAATGCTGCACAAGGTGAGTAATGAGTACCTAACTCAAGGATTACAACACCAGATTGGAAGGCATCTTTCCCACTAACCTTCATAACTCGTATGAATGTTTTCGCATGTACCTGGATACTGCAGTTTCCCTTTTTGATGCTTTGTATTAAGAATTTGTACACACTTAGAGTTTGTATTTCTAAAAGCCAAGGCTAGCCCCATATGAGCAACTATAAAGATTTTCAGAGGAATATATCCTGTACTAGGGTTGGGTTAGATGGTCCTTCCCTACTTTCTTGTAAGAAACTGTCTATTTGATAAATCAGTTATCCTGGATGCTGAACATGACCTGTTACATGATTCTCTAGGCATATTGAGGTTTTTTCTCTTTTAATTCTCATATACTGCAATATTTGCCAGTGCCTTTAAATGCCTTTTCTGATTAAATACTGAATAATCTAGAGTTACCTCATACTTGTCATTTTTTTCCTCCTTGGATTTTGTGATTTTGAACATGGCATTTCAAAAACTGATCAGGATACAAAAATTAATTTTAGCAATTGCTTTTCTCCTTTTTCTGATACAATGGGCAATGTTCATTCTTATGGCATCAGAAGTCCAGTCTTGCCTACTCTCAAACATGCTGTCCGGACATATGCTGAGCCCTTAGAAGAAAACATTGTCCTGGATGACTTATGTTTCAGAAGAGTTTATTGATTTGGGGATTGATGTCATTTCCTTTATTGTCTTTCTTCACTGATGGCAAACCTTTAATCTCACCTTGCTGGGGCCCAGAGAGTTGGCCATGGGTGCTGTGCACCTCACAGACTGTCAGCCAGGGGACAGTTCAACAACTACCTTGTGTTTCAACCTCATGGAGAGCTCTGACTCTCAGGGACAAGAGGTTAATTGGAACAGATGTTATTTCAGAAATTGCATGATGCCCAGAAATCACATCTTTTCCTCCCTAAGCCTTTTCAGTAGTGTTGGACTGCATGATCTCTCTTGTTTTTCTCACACTGGGCTTCTTTTCATCTTTTGAATCACTCCAAACAATGGCAATCTTTACAAATACAGCAAGACCTCCTCTTTATATCAGGCATTCTTCCCTCTAGGGATGCAAGCAATCTGAGCTGAAGCAAGAAGTAATTAAAGCCATTTTTAAAAGCTGTGTGTTTCCCCCTTTATAGCTTTAGCAGAATTTTTGTCTAATTTATACTTTGCTGCTGTGTTTGTGCTCTTTGTTGGTTTTGACCTCTTCCTTTGAAAAATGCTTGTATAACTTCAAAGAGGTCTCAGATTTACTTTAAGTGTCCCCAAAAGGATTGATGTAAAAACTTTTTGACTTCAGACCATTCTGCTTCTCTCAGAGTGGGAAACAAACAGGGCCTTCCTCATATCTTTGAAAATCTGCTCTTTGCTGGTTTGAAAGGATGCAGCAGAAGCACCTCTGAGATTACAAGCACAATTATGTCCCAGTACTACTTCTGTTAGTGGGAATGAGCAAAAAAATGTTGAGGGAGTCCCCTCCTCCCAGTGAATCACGTCCCTGAGCTCATTATTATGAACAGCAGATAGAGAGGTAAGAGATGGAAACTAAATCTGAAATCATAAACTCATTAACAGACATCTATGGCCAACTCCCACATGGCCATGAATGTGGGCCATCAGGTATTTCTGAATAACTGTTGAGATCTGAAGTGTACCACAGGGAAAACAAACATTTCTTCACTGAATATTCCTTCTCAGAAGCTTCATGGTGAGGTTTAAGTTACATGAAGTAGCAGATGCAAGCAAAGGAATAGAGTTGACAAATATTTGTGGTCTGCCCCTCCCTCTTAGGACAAGGCTTAGGTGTTGGCCAAACTGGCAGTAAATTGCAGCTATTACAGTGCATGTTTTGTGTGACCTCTTCCACACCTGTAGGCATGAGCTGAACTTTGGGTTTATATGTCACTGGAAACTCAAAGCTATGGTACAACCTGGATAAAACCAGAGGAGTTTCCTCCGATGTTTGTCACAGACTTACAGACAATGTGTGAGTGTACCTTGCCACCACATCTCTTCCAGCTGTTCCGCAGGTGTCTGTATTATACCATGGCTTATCTCCAAGCAACTCTGAAAGTTAGTGGGAGATCTACTTTTCCCCCTGACTGGGAGGGGTTGAAATCTGTAAATGTTCAAGACAAGTTTCTCGAATGCATCTCATCAGGACAGACATACCAAGCAACAGGCTTTAGTATTATTGCCTTATACACATCCTGAGTTGCTCTGCAATAAGAGTAAAAATCGAACTTCATAGAGCCTATTCATCTTGTGATCTGACCTCCATGTTTTCTTGCAAACCTGCTGGACTTGGCCCAATCCTCAGGTTTCTTGGAAATCTTCAGACTTTTTACAAGGGTCATTTGGGGTCATCATTTGAATCAGTTTGCAGTTGTGTACCTAGAAATGGGATCTAGGTGAAGATAATAATATATTCTTCTATTAGGAATTAGAACACCTAAACAGAAACAAAACAGATAGAAACCATATAAAATTAGGTAAAAAAAAAAAAATCTTATAAAGTCAGAATTTCAGTATCACAAATCATTTTAGCATTAGGAGAAAGTTAAATTTCATTTTGAAATAATGAAGGGAAGCCTTAAAATACCTTGTCAGGAAACAAAATATCTCTACCATAAAGCTATCTTATTGGAACCCAACTCCATAGCTGTAGAAGAAGGGAGAACTCAATCCCATTCACTGGTTTATGTCAGAGAATTCCAACTTTGCATGTCATTTCACTTTGCATGTATTTCCCCATCAAATCAATTTTTTTGTACTTATGAGACAAATTATGAGGGATTTTCCTGAGATCACAGGAAAATCAAGCATCATAAATACCAAAATGAGACTGCTACACTCGAGTTTATGAAAACCTAGACCCTTGCACCATTGAAAAACAGTATATTACTATGTGTTGCTTTGTACCAAGGAAGTACACTGATTCGGTGCAGCCAAGGTCTTTCTTTGCTTTTATAATTTTGGATTAGCAAATACACAAAGAGCAGGATTGTTACAGAGAGGTTTTGGAGAAGACCAGCTTCAATGAATTATCACAGGCTGAAATGGAAGAAAAAGGTACTCAGTATCATGCTGCTCCTAGTAATAACAGTGGGTAAATTGGGTTTCTCTTAGGACTCTCCCTAATCTGTGAGATAATGCAATTGATACGTGACCTGTATGTCCTTCCAAGGCTGACAGACACTGACACTGTGTCTTTATTGTAACAGACTACAGTTTCCAGTGCAAATTATAAGTCCAGGTTTGGGAAAGACTAGCTGAGATCTACTAGCAGGCAGTGCTGAGGTGAGAAAGAGTTGAAGCCTCTTCTGGTACTATAAATATACAATCAAGAGCCATAAAGCAGTATCACCAAGAAAGGATCTTTAACTGTCACATAATGTCTCTCTCTTACCATTGTCCTTTTCCTTGACACTGGTCTCAGTTTGCAGTGAAAGTGACTTTCCTTTCAATGTCAAAATTTTAAGAAAATCTGTGATAATCCTAAATTCTCCTTGTAGGGCTCATTCACAGATTCTTAGTAATATTCAGTATTCTTTATTTCTGTTCAACAAGGTGAAGTAACCTGTGGTGGCAGGATAGAAAATGGAATGAAAAAGAGAAAGAAAAATATATTGGTGGAAAATTTCTCAAATTGGATGAAAGCTTGTCCATAAGCTCACATATCTTAAATGTATATATATACTGTACAGGCAAGGCACCAAAATCCAGCCTTGTTATAAAATCCAACAGTGAAAGACAGATGCATCCTTATCAAAACTTGCAAAGTTCAAGTTCTGCTGTTATTTTGTCAATTAAAAAACCAGTTGATAAATGACACAGTCAGTGATATTTTGGATTTATAAGGGAAAGGGAAGAAAGAAATCAGTTGTTACAAATTCTTGTCCACATTCACTGGAAATCTCTTGGAAGATAAGTAAATTATAAACACTGTCAGGAGATCGGATGAAGCATTGAGCCTGACAGCTGTTACTGAAAATAACTGGCTGTGGTGCAGGCATCAATACACCAATATTATGACTTTAACTCCTTATAAAACTTTTATTGTGTAAAATATCAGATGAGGAGGAGGCTTCCTGTAGTTATTTAAAGTGGAACCCTGGAAGGATTTAAAATGGAGTCAAACTAAATACATGCACTACAAAATAATGACATTTAACTATGTCATTATTAGTATATTTTAGGGTTGCTTTTTACAGATGTGATCAACACTCAGACTAACAATTTTAAATACTCTGCTTCTTCTTAAGACGTGCATCTGTGGGTTTGACAACACTGCAAAATCATTGCATTATTGGACAGAAAGAAAAGCCACTCCCATGGCCTGCAGATGTTTCAGCATGGTCAGTGTCCCTATAAGTGACCACTTGTGTCTTGGTGTATCTCACAAGCTTCATGCCACAGGACGTAGGTACTATGCACATCCCAGGACTTTATTGACACAAGAACCTAGTGAACTTCAGAGGATGATGGCTGATTGCAGTGGAAGTCTAAAGCACTTGGAGAGTATATTGTTGCACACTGCCTGAAAGAATCTGCTGGCAATCATAGTGGAAGGGTTGACCCCAACAGCCAAACGTCACTGTGTGGATGGAAAGATTGTTGTGCCAGACCCTGTGTCCTTAGAGGCATTCTGTGGATTGAGGAATTCTGATGGGTAATTGGCTCAAAAACAAACCTGCAAACCCCATAGTATCACAATTTCACAGCTGAGCAAAGCACAGTAACACTGAGACCTCCTTCTCATAGGGTAGCTGGCAGGTTAGCTGCAAAATATCTAATTGTTCATGTGGCTATATTAAGTCTGGAAAAGATGTCAAGAAATAATTCCTGTTTGCCTGATGTAACAATGAAAAGAAAACTTTCCACAGAGAAAACAGTTCTTTTAGAATAACTCACAACTAGAAATGGCACTTGAAATCACTTTTGAATGTCCTTGCTATCTATCATGTGGAAGCTTCACAATTGAAGGAACATCTCATGTATCACGTTGAGGGGGAAAAAAGGTGGATATTGAGTATGGACGTAAATTATACTGAGTGTGCTGACAAAAGATGTTTTGAGTTTATGGGATGACTTTAAATCTGCAAGTCATTCTATAATTTCAAAAAGTTTTCAAGAATTTTAGTGTGACCCAACAAAAGTACAGTGCAAGAAGAATTTGAAGTCTTCGAAGACTAAGTGAAGTTTGTTTTAGAGATAAATAAAAATAAAACTAGAAAATAAAACTTGAGAGGTCATGTAGTCCAAACCTTATATACCAAGGCAAAACTGGTGTTTTTTCTTAAGCCTTACTATAGAGACATTTTCTCATGAATGGACTCTTCCCATGTACCATTACCTTCATGTCTAGAAATCTTTTCCTACTGTTACACTGACTTTCTCTTGCTGCAAGATCATGTATCACACACCCTGTTCACTGCAGACATGGACGTCAAATGATAATCATGATTATTATTATTATTTTCATCATCATCTTCACTGGAGTACTTAGTGTACTGGAAGAGTGTTATCATTAGCCCTACAATTTACTTCTTCCCTTACTGGTAACAAACCCAGTCCTTTCAATTGTTCCCATAGGTCATGAGTTATTATTATTCTTCATATTATTACAAAGAATGCCTTGGTGAGCTTTTGGGACATGTCTCTCTCTGAGAAATCAAAATACAGCAGTGTCCTCATTCTGCAAACCAGAGCTTAGGGCTTCAGTCATGTGCAGCCTGGCCCATGACCACGTGGTCATAGGGGCTTTCTAAA
The DNA here is from genome assembly GCA_013397135.1 of Pachyramphus minor. NCBI lineage: Eukaryota > Metazoa > Chordata > Aves > Passeriformes > Tyrannidae > Pachyramphus > Pachyramphus minor. The sequence continues at coordinate 267,800 of VYXB01005448.1, read as the reverse complement.
GAGAGAAACCTAAAAGTGTTGAATACAAGGAAGGAAGCTAGGAGCACAAAGCTGACACAACTGTTCTTGTGTTTTGGGCAACAAGATTTCATTCTGTGCCCAATCTGCATGGCAAGATTACATGGTAGAATTAGAAAATGCCATCATCAACTACACCTGTGGTAGAAATAACCAACAGTGTGTAACAGCTGTTTAGACTGAGAGAAGGTAATAATAATAAATTATTTAACTTATAATATTTATATTTATATTATAATATTTAAATTATAATATTTGTAACTAAAAAATTACATGCTTTTTATGTCTATGCTATTCTAGCCAAGGATATGTCTCCCAGTCCAGGTTGCTCACTGCCAGGCTCTGTTCCCATGATGCTAAGTGATGTGAAAGATTCACCTTTCCTCAATATTAAACAAAATCATGAGGTAGCATTTCTTTAGTGTAATGTGTGGTGGCATCTCCCTCTGGTAATATGATTTATTATATCCACTCTACATTTCACAGAATGATACATGTGGGCAAATACCTTTAATGAAAAGTGATGCCTGGGAAAATGTTTCTCCAGAATAAAGAGCCTAAGAAACAGCTGCTGACTACTCCACGTCTACAGCGATGCATGCATTTCTCCAACACCCAGTGAAGCATGGAGTTATATTTTCCTCATGTAAATTGAACTGAGATTCAGTGTTTTTCAAGATCCAGTGATACTTAATAACCATTTCTCACATACAGAATGAGAAATCTGAAGGCAGAGTTCCTTGATATGAGATCATAAGTGGTGCTTCTATTTGTTTTAAATATGATTAGGAAAGAAGTGATCAAAGAGTATTGTCATAACAAACTAGTTGGTGATGCCAAGTTTCGTTGTTGGTCCCTGCAATGCCTTGCTTAAAGGCTTTGAAGATGCTCTTTTTTATCTCAATACATGAGGACAGTTTTCTGTACAGGAGTGGGGGTGTTATGTTTTTTTTCATATTTCTGATTTTTAAAAGAATGTAATCTACCAAATCTGTACTGAAATTCAGTGCAAAATTACCAACTGATGGAAGGACTGGATGTGGAGAGCCCATCTCAATCCTTCACTTCATGTGCAGATGCCATGGGCCCAGCTCATCCGTTGCATACTGATATATATATATCCCTGCTAAACTGCCCACTAATACAAAAAACCAGCTTCCCTCAGTGTAAAGTGAAATGTAGCCTGGTGTCCTGTGAGGGTTTAAGAGGTCAATGTCACAGCCCTTCAACCTACACATGTCATTTACAACTCTTGAATAAAGCAGTGAGATTAAAGGGACTAAAATGCCCATAGACCAATAAGAAGTTTGTCCCTCTTTAGACAGATACATTTTTTGGTTGTATGCTGGTTTTCTCCAAGTCTGGGAAATCCCTTCACTGGAGTCCCTTCCATTCATCTCAGTATATGTGCTCAATAAACATGTATTTAATTAAGAAGAATGAGAAAAACACCTTTTTTACCCCAATAGAACATTCCTCCCATTTACAATATATTTCCCCATTTGTTTTTCTGAAGGACCATGTTGAACCATCTATTACAGGCAATAATTTGAGCTCTGAAGCCCTATTGCTGACATAAGCAAGGTCTGCCAGATGTTTGGACATCAGTTTCTATGTGTTCTTGCTTTTCTCTAAAATGAGTGAGGTTGAATTTCTTCAACATAAAATTTAAACCTGAAATTCTTTTATGGCATCTACTAAGCAAGGATGAGTTTTCCTGCCTCTGTTCAAAACAGGAATGATGCAGTTAGAGAAATTTATTCTCAGAAGTTTTGTGCCAAGTGAAATGAATCTTGTTGGTGTCATGCACATGGTGAAGCATCTTGTTTCTAGGTACAATATGTAAAAAAGTTGCTCCTTTCTAGCAGTAAGAAATGTTTTAACTCTTGCAAGATGGGATGGAAAACCCCTTGGCATACATTGAGAAAGGATATAGAATTTTTTTTGATCTGAACAAATATCTGTATCTGAATTCCTCTAAATTAAGTGATCCAATTTGGTGCATTTTTACTGATATGATACAACTAAGTGCAAGCTCCTTTCCTTGACAACATTGTATTAGGCAATGCTTATAGACATAATAAGACATAATTGTCTTGAGCCTCATCCACATTTTTGTTAGAAGGAACAACAGCTCTATGTTTCTTTTTAAAAATATTACTCATATTATTCTTAGAATGCAAAACAAACAATAAGTAAGTAATAGGTTGGGGCTTTTTCCTCTACAAGTATAAACATGAGGGAAAATTTCTTTGCTGAATGAAAGCAAAGGATGTCTCTGCTGGAGCATATTTGATTTTCTTTCTCTAGAATGGTTTCCAACCTCAATATCATTTATCATTGCATCATTGTACTGAACACATGGAGACAACATTAAAGTTATTTAAAATGGATTGTATGTTTAGTGTTTGTCCATGGCTGTTACAGCAGCTTTTGTTTATGTAGGACTGTTAGCTGCACATTCCATTACATTTACTTTGCAGTGCCATAAAGTAGATTTTTCCTCCAGTGTTTTCCTGGTCTCCAATCAGAATTCCCACACCGAAGGTAATGTAGCAGGTTTACCCTGATCATTAAGTGAATATATAGAGGGTGATTTCTACTGTATGGAGACTTTATTCATCTTATGGGAAAGGTAATGCGTATAATACTAATATATGAATGCGATGCAGTATCTAAAGATATATACCCCCAGGAGGCAATTTATCTGAAGGGCCGTTTTTCTGGTGTTCATTCATTTGTGTGAAGATGGTATTCCCAGACTGAAAATGAAGCAAATGAAGAGACTTCCCTGGTGCAAAGTGATGGATGATGATTTTGTTGCTACTGTCTAGAGATGCATTATACTAGGTTTCTTATTCTGAAAATGCTAGATGGAAAGGGATTAATTTCATGACCATTTGGGAAACCGAATTTCCATTCTTAATTATAAAATAATGCCCTATTATAATTTTCTCTGAGGTACCTTGATGATTGAAGCTGAGTTACTTGACTCAGGGACACAAAGAGGTTCCAGAAGGCCCAAAGGTAAAACTTGAGGCACATGATTTACATAGCAGGATGTAACATACTATGAAATTCCAAGCTCCTTTCACAACAGGAACCAAAGTCAGGCTGTATCCCTGGCCACTTCCCTGCCTGTCCTGGTAAGAATGGATTTTTGCAAAAGAGCTGCATATTGGGAATTAAAAAGTGAGTGCCATGATCCAAAAATATAATTCACCTGAGAAACTATGGAATAAAACTTCTCATGTCTTTCTTTGATGTGTGACCCTGTATTTTTCCATCACTGACTTATGTTTTGCATGGAATATTTTGTATACAACATCACTGCTTTTTTTCTACCCAGACAACCAGTATGTGTTGTTAATCTGTTAACCCTTTGCTCAGAAGAGAGCAGGTCAAAATTCTCTGAGATCAGGCAAGGCATCAATGATGAGATTTAACGGACTGATTACAGTATCATTTTAGAGACATCACTGCTCCCTCTATGTCCTCCTGTTGCAGCCCTAGCAGGTTGCAGACCCATGGGCCTAGTACTATCCCTGACAGGACTCTGAGGATTTAAAATGGAATAAGTCATGCCCATCTGAACTCAACTGAGTCCAGTTCTCATAGAGATAGTGAGGAGTTTGAGCCAGGGGGTGTGTTTAAGGGGGAAAAGTTCAGCTCTTCGGCATTGTTGTTCTATGTCACTGCATTGGCATCATCAAAAATTCACTCAGCCTGTGTGATATTCCCTGGTGAGAAGCACTGGTGAGATCTAAGGCTGTGACTCATAAACATGTCCTGACTGACAGTTATTTTGTGGTTTTGAGGTCTGGGTTTTTTCACTGGCCTTAGTTTGTGTAACAAGAGTGCCTGAGTGGTAAGTGACAATTATGTTGATTTTAGAAGGAGTAAATTATAATGACTTATTATCTGAGTTTCTGTCTAATATAATATGATGCAATTCAAGGTTTACCCAACGTAAATGAATGCACAGTTCTGAATTTTCATGAAACTAATGGATATGGCTACACTTCCCTGAGAGCCCGTGATGGATGAGGTCAGGTTTCATTAATGTTCTCTGATGCATGGTGCTACATTTGTTTAATATAAACTAATCCATGTCAAGTAGTATCCTTGACTCTGTTTGATATATGAGATTGTGTCTTTCTTTTTTGGACATAATGGGAATACACACCTTTTTTAGTTGTGCAGTCACAAATGATGCTGTATTTCTCTGTGCTCAGAGAAACTCATTCTCATGCCTCTCTATGTAATAAGGAGTTGCAGGGGTTTTGTACTACAATAAAACACAGCTACATAAGTTAATAGCTGTCAGCAAAAAAAAGGTATTGCTCCATCATTTGTATCAGTAACATCAACTCACAGGAAACATCTTCTGTCAAGTATGCTAGGCTGATGCAGGCTTAAGTAATAGAGGGGGAAATCATTTTATTAACAATTTTGGTGCACATTAGCAGTTTTCTTGGATATTCAAAAATGTCATATTTCTTTGTACATTAGGAGGAGGCTGTACCAATACATAGCAGGTAATCTCTGCAATCCTCAGTCTTATTTAACATCTTTGTCATTTAGGAAGTTTTACATTATTAAAAAAATACTGATTCAGTTTATATCACAGATAAAAAACATTGCACATTTCTGATTTTAGACAAACAGAAAACCAATGGCAATTATCTGCATTATTTTTTCCTGTCTCAGACTTAAATGGCTTCTTCAAAATTCAGTTTTCTTTGCTCAACTTCAATCAGGGAATTGAGGACTCAAACATCATTTGGCATCAGTGAAATCCAGTTCTATGTGTTTCTTTTCACATAAAGGAACAAGTGGCACATTTTACACACACAAGGGCATTTTAACTTTGTTTCAGCTGTCGTGACCTACACTCTCTGGGTGTCAGCACAGTTCCAGAATAATAGAACTTCTTGTCAGAAAACTGAGGAAAAGTGATTAAATGTTCAGTAATCTGAAACCATTTCTGTGTCTGGGCAATATGCTGGATCTTACTGTTGCTAGGGTTTATTAAGGATTTAGCCTACAGGAAACACTTTTGGATAAATTTTTGTGGTTACAACTCTGGTTGACCTCTCTGTTCCTCAAGGCCTTGGTCTTGCCACCATCCGATGGTCTGACTCAGACTTTTGACCAGGTAGCTGTGGAAGCCCTGCTCCCATAAGACTTCCATTCATACATCTCTCTGCAATGGATACTGAGGACAGACTTCACATGCACCTTTACATTTCTGCTGCTAGATCTCTTTCCACTGGGTGTTTCAGGCTGACCAAAATTTAAAATGATACTAGATAGTCTTTCATGACAGTAACAAAAATTCATCTGAGCTCAAAATGGTGCATAAAGTAGATCCCCATATCCATTTTGCAGCTGCCTCAGCCTTATAATAGATTACATTTCTTTGGATTCTGGTAACTTTGTTCCTTGGGCACTCAAGTGAGGGAGATGCCCATACTGTGCAATACAATGGATACCAAAGTTATCTAAGCTTGCGTCATATAAGCTAGATCTGGAAGAGCAAGCAATTTAGTCATGTAGATATTACATGCCTAAATAATACTGTTGTGGGCCAGTTAACATCAAATGAGATGGAAAACACAAACAGCTCTACTGCTTCCAGGTCCATGTCAGCACCTCTTTCCAGTGCTACATCACATCATGCTAGTGTGGCAGCAGGTACACAGCTGGCCCAGGTGCCTTTGCACAGAATTCATGCTGGATATATTTCTCTTTCCTGTCTTTGTATGAGACACCACTGAGGGTACTCATCACTATAAAGTTATTCAATTCTATAATCATATTTTTTGGGATGACATATAATTTCAGTTGGTTGTTCTTACCAGTTCTTCAGAAAATCCAAGCCTCATAGAACATACATTGTGAAAAATAACTGTGTCTCTCACTTTATCTTCGAGAGGCACAAATCTAAATTGACATTTATGGTGTAAATATGGGACATTAGAGAAACACAACCTCTTTGGATCTGGAAAGGAATTCACATGATTTTAAGAAAAGCCATCAGTTCTTTTCAACCAGGAAATCACTGGAGTGATATCACTGGCATTGCTTTAAGCTTTGCATGACTATGGTTATTAATTCATTTCATAACTCAACAACCTCAAGCTCACACAACTTTGCTACATACCAAAATTCTCTTAACAGCACTGTTCTGTTTAAGAAGGATGTGAAGCAACCTCTGTGTATGTTTCTAGATCTCATCTCCCTTTTTATGGGGCATTTTGGCATTTGCCATTTTTTGATATGGAAGGAACCCAGGTTCCAGCATTGTTCTCAGGAGAGACAGGTGTGATGTATCACCTTACATTAGGGAAATCCAGTTTCCTGCAGTAGCTTTAAATCAAGTAATCCAGGTATAAAATGATTCATGAAACAGAGCTTTCCTAGAACAAACAGCTCCATGAAGGCGGGTTTTACTGATTAAGTCTGATGGATGATGTTCTGGCTTTTATGTCTATGGTGTTATGTGAGAACCAGTGTTGTGAAAGAAAAAGGTGCAGCAGCATGGGCTTCTTAACAGACAGTGATAAATGTGATTTCTTCCATATTATATGAATTGTAGAGGAAATTTTATTCCTGTGAAAGAACTCAGGTGGGGTTTTTTCTCATATAAAATACTATGTCAAGCTGCATTTCTTCAATTTGAAAAGCACATACGAGGTCAGAATAAAGAAACTACCAGTATCTAATGCTGTTTTGTCCCAGAACATATGATGGTGTGTGCTGTTAATACACTCAGCAGGACATAAATCCAACTTCTCTGCACAGCGGAGCAGAGCGGGAAGGGCCGCGCCGCCGGCCCTGCGGCATCCCGACAGCGGCTGCTCCATTCTCCCGGCTGTGCTGACCTCTGCTGGTACTTCCCCGAGGCGCGACGTTTTCCCATTGTCGCTCATTTTCAAGCCTCTTGCACCACATTAATGCAGTGATGCTTTTCTTTCACAAATCCACTCAGGTTTTTCTAAAGCATTTAGTCCAGTTTGCAAAGAAGCGATGAACTCAATTTGTGTTGACGGTGTGCCCTGAGCAGCAGAAGCACAGCCTGAAGTTGTGATTTTCATCATTTCTCTGCTCCTCAATTGTGGACCAAAAGCAAACTTCCTGCTCTCCTTTTCCCAAAAAGCCATCGTTCCACGTGCTATGTACGTGACACCTCGAGGCAGGGAAGCAGGGCTTGGGTTCTCTTGTCAGTCAGGCGCTCCCTCCTGACACCTCCATTCCTATTCAAAGTCTATATAGCAATACTATATAGCAATAGCATATTATTTTACTCTTTTTTTAATTTTGCAAGCTATGTTTGCAGTATAATGACTTGACCATCTGTGTAGACTGCTGTGCTATCACATTTTCTAGACTTTTTCAGTTATTCCATTAAAATAGTATAACTTTGACAAGGGCATGTAATGATAGGACGAGGAGGAATGAATGGATTTAAACTGAAAGAGGGTAGGTGTGGGCGGTGAGGCACAGAAGCTGTGGGTGCTCCCTCCCTGAAAGTGTTCAAAGCCATGTTGGACGGGGTTTTGAGCAACCTGGTCTAGTGAAAAGTTTCCCTGCCTGTGGCAAGGAGGTTGGAACTGGATGATCGTTAAGGCACCTTCCAATCAAACCATTCTATGATTCTATGGTTCTATGATAACCCTTCCTATTCCTAATAGAGCAATTTCAGTTGACCAAGCTTACTGTTTAAACTGGCCTTCTCATTCGTGCAATAATTCACATGTTCACATGTTCAAAATAACAAGATTTATCCCAGGTTCCTGTCTGGCAAAATAATACAAAGCTCTGCATAGACACATTCAGCATGTTTGACATTTTCAGGTTCCATTTTCAGTATGATCCATACCGTTTTTTATTCCAAATACAGAAAGAATTGCCTTTCGATGTCTGAAAAACATCTTCTAATGCTTCACTGCAAATTCTGGATGTGTAAGGCTCACGTGAAGACTGAGGAAGGACTGCAGCTTAAACACCAGAAAAAGTTTGACACCTCCACATGAACACATGAGTGTGTGTTGTGTCACATGTCTCTTCTGAGTAAGGCACCCTGAATATTTCATGGAGTATGACTCAGTGTTTTGGATACAGCTCCTGTAGGTGCCTCCTGTGAAACCAAACTCAGTTCCTTCCTTTGCTTGGGAAATTGGAATCATTGTAGTTCTCCAGAATTCAGTGAGAATCTGGATGCCAGGTCTCTACACCTTTTCTGCCAGGGTTGTCCAGAGATGCAATGAAGAACTGAGGATTCACTGTGCAAAACAAAGCAGTCTCTTGTAATCTAGTGGTTACCCATTAGGCAATGTTTACACTTTTTAATTAATTTACTGCTTCAGGATTTGACCTTTAATTAACATCATTGTCCATTGCTGTTGTCTTTGAGTGTTCTGTTTTATTTTTGGATATTCTCTTTGGGCCCCTTGCTTCGCAAGGAAACATGGAGCATTATTAGCATGTGTTAGTGTCTCAAAAAAAAAAAAAAATATAGATACCTTAATTTTTTTCATTGTGGTCATTAATGATAGGATAAAATTAAAATTGCAATCCAAACACTAATAATCATCAAAAAACATTTGTATAATGATCTGTTCCTAGTTTATAACCGTGTCTTTTAACTGTACAATTGCTCTTTCATTTCAGTTTCTCTGAAAGATATATCTTACTCCCCATTCCTTGGTTTAAGCGGCCATCCCTTCATTCGTCATCTGAGTACAGAGAAGGCTGAATCAATTAATTAAAGGCAAATAGGGGAACACCGAGCAAGGTAATAGTTGGTTAAATGTTGCTTTCAATGCGGAATTGAGCCTTATAAATTTAAAAGTTGGTGTTTTCTTTTCACAAAAACAACATTGAGGCTGAAAAACAATTCTCTTTTGGCATTACCCTTACTCTGGATCAAACCGAAGAGCTGCAATAAAAATCATGTCTGGAACCCCACTTTTGAGGCTTGCCTGTTAAAACATGATACTATCACAGGCTTCTGCCTTTGTACTTGCAAATTAGTGGAAGGGTAAGTTAAGAAAAAAGAAAACTTCTAAAGGGTTAATTAATGGCTATACAACAAATCTTTGTTACAGCTATTTATTAATGCTTTATTACAACAGCTTAGGTCCAGGACTGGAAAATGGTAGCAAGCCAGCTCCTTCCCATATTTCCAGTTAGAGACTTTACTAGATCTTGAGAAATTTTATCTGCAAAGAGTAATTTGAAGTAAGGAGGACATTGCTGTCAGAGAGTGCTGAACAACTAAGGACAATATTGGCACTTGGGAAGATGGAGAAAAGAAATGGGGTGGACCCTCCTTGAGCATAGAACTAGAGCAATGAAGTTTCAGACAAGAGATGAGATGGAAAACTTCTTCTAAAAGAAGTTTCCAATTTCAATCAGTGTGCTCAACTGAATGATTGAGGACTAGAAATGTATACAGAAAAAGACCAGTGCCATGGGTTTACCAGCCCCCTGAACTGAAATAGTAAAGTCCAGACAGATTTCTGGAGAAAAGCCAATCAGAAGTTTTAGTAACGCCTATGCTAATGACATATTTAAGAAAACGGAAGAGAAGGTGAATTGTGCAGAAGAAATTTGGCAGCCATGTAGGAGGGAGGCAGCAGGCCCACAAGTGGGGGGCTAGGCCCCTCTTCCCTGGCTTTGGGACAGGGGCAGGCATGGCATTGAAGTCTCGCGATCCAGGATGTATAACAGTGGAGAAACAAACTCCAGACAGAAGCTGTCCACCTGCAACTTGGCTGCAGAAAGAATTCCAGCCCAGTGGAGAGCAGAGAGGACTTGAGATAACAGAACCTCCTCCAAGGTCAGTTCTAGCAGAAGAAGAGCTGAGGTGAGGGGGGAAGCTTTCTCCCCACTCTCTCTCCCTCCATCAGGGGAAAGACTGAAAGTTAAAAACCCCTGACACCTTTAGAAGGTAACTGGGGTGCAGAGACCCCCCAGCAGTTAATGAGGGAATTTGTCCCAGAACAGACAAGTGCCTGAGGAGGTTGTGACCCTCGTGAGAGGCCTGAGTTGAAGCAGAGTCCTGCTAGAGACCTGTGCCCCTGGAGAGAGAGAGATCTATGCTGGAGCAAGTTGTCTCAAGTAGGACTTTGTAGTCCCAATGAGGGATCCATGCTGATGCAGCACACTTGTGACCATAAAGGACAGCAGACAATGGAAGAGCTGTTGTCCTGGGTGGATCCACAAAGAGAGGTCTAATTTAAGACTGTCTTCTGTGGGATGGGACCCCACGGGAATAGGGGAAAGGGACTCAAAGCCATTCCTTGTAGCCTGTGGTAAAGACCATGGTGTA